>OY720441.1:158442300-158689716 GCA_963082915.1 Dolichopus griseipennis | reverse complement strand
ATTATTTATTATTATTATTTATTATTATTATTTAATATTATTATTTATTATTATTATTATTTATTATTATTATTTATTATTATTATTTATTATTATTATTTATTATTATTATTTATTATTATTATTTATTATTATTTATTATTATTATTTATTATTATTTTTATTATTATTATTATTATTATTTATTATAATTTATTATTATTATTTATTATTATTATTTATTATTATTATTTATTATTATTATTTATTATTATTATTTATTATATTATTATTATTATTATTATTTATTATTATTATTTATTATTATTATTTATTATTATTATTTATTATTATTATTTATTATTATTTATTATTATTATTTATTATTATTTATTATTATTATTATTTATTATTATTATTTATTATTGATATTTATTATTATTATTTATTATTATTATTTATTATTATTATTTAGTATTATTATTTATAATTATTATTTATAATTATTATTTATTATTATTATTTATTATTATTATTTATTATTATTATTTATTATTATTATTTATTATTATTATTTATTATTATTATTTATTATTATTTTTATTATTATTATTTATTATTATTATTTATTATTATTTATTATTATTATTTATTATTATTATTTATTATTATTATTATTTATTATTATTATTTATTATTATTATTTATTATTATTATTTATTATTATTATTTATTATTATTATTTATTATTATTATTTATTATTATTATTTATTATTATTATTTATTATTATTATTTATTATTATTTATTATTATTATTTATTATTATTATTATTTATTATTATTATTTATTATTATTATTTATTATTATTATTTATTATTATTATTTATTATTATTATTTAAGTTAACAACGTGTCAAATTACCAAATTGCACATTTACATTTTGTTCCCACAGGCCTAAATTATTTTCTCACCAAAAAACGCTTACACAGCGTCTACATAATTTTCACCGCTTTTTTACTACATTAATTATTTTCTCACCAAAAACGCTTACTTAGCGTTTACTTAATTCCCATCAGAACTAATTCACGTGGCCCAACATATGTTAAAATTAGTATATAAGTCAATGTATTTTAGAATAAAAGTTAGTCTTAATTAGAATACGAATTTAATTGTATCATCTAATTTTATAATCGGTAATAAATCAATTGTAATAAATCAAATTGTAACTGTATAAAAAATTTTAAGTAAATAAAATTAATTTTTTTTATAAATCATAATCACGATTTGATAACTGGCGCCCGAGCAGCTTTAAAGAAGTCTCTTTACGAAATATTGTGGAAATCCGAAAAAATAAAGGAAAAAAAGCAGATCGTAAAAGTTCCTTAATCAAGCAAGAACTCTAAAAAACGAAAAAACTTTGGCGTGTTGTATCTCGTACCATTAGTAGGGTGTTCACGAAAAATAAAAGAGAACGCCTAAAAAGGATATTACGAAACAACCTCTGGAGTAAAAACCGATCAGACAAGACTCAGAAAATGAAAACAACCGTTTTGTTCCTGTAAGTGTTTTTTTTTTATATACATACGTAGAAATATACGTAGAATAACTAAATTTGAGGGAATTCAACGAGTAAAAATTTAAACAAACCTTAACGGTTCTCAAATTAATTAAATAACATAACATAATATAATTAAATTAGAAATAATTAAAATTAAAATAAAAAATAATAAAAAAAAAAAACAAAAGAAAGAATAATATAAAAAATACGAATAATAAAAACAGAAAAATAATTTAATTAAAATAATAATTTATCAATAAAATCAAAAAATTTCTAAATTGAAGATAATAAAACTAATTAATAAAAACTAAATAATTAATTAAAATAAATTAAAATATAAAAATGGAAGGACAAATGGAGGCAATCATCGATCAACTTAAGGAAATTACCGGAGCATTAAACGCCCAGATAGCTCAAGGGAAAAGACTCGACTCAAGGCTAACAGTACTGGAAACGAAGCTAAACCAACAGGTGCAAGACCAAGGCCAAGCAAAATTAACATCGCCAAAAAACGAGCAAGACCTAAAAGACATCGCAAGGTTACCCGACAGCGTCAAGGAATTGCAAATATTCGACGGAAATGCAGTTCAATACGTTTCATGGGTCCACAACGTGGAAGCATCCTACTTGATTACGATTTAGTGAAGGGCAAACCAATTTATAGAGCGATTCTCCAAGCAATTAGAGGGAAAGTTAGAGGAAGCGCTGACGCTGCTTTGATATCATATAACATATTTGACGACGACTGGGAGGCCATAAAAGCATGCTTATCTCTCCACTACGCAGACAAGCGCGACATCCGAACATTAGAATATCAGATGAGCACACTCACTCAGGGAAGATCTACTATCGACGAATTTTACGCGAAAATAAATCGTCAATTCTCGTTAATAATTAACAAAGTGAAAACTGAAAATTACTCACGAGAAACAATTCAGGTTCTGGTAGAATCACAAAGAAATCGAGCTCTAGATGTTTTCATTAGAGGAGTTAACGGAGAACTCTCAAAATACTTAATGCTGCAAAAACCACAAACACTCCCAGAAGCATATTCAACATGCTTAGAGCTTCAAAATTATAACTGCAGAAGCTACACCTTGCATAACAGGAACGGCAGTCATATAAATTCAACTACAATGAACAGGGTCCCGAATAACAACATACGCCAACTCTTTATACCATCACGACCACAACTCCAACAGCGACCACCGCTATCACCACAGCAAAAAGTTTCCGCATACAACATCCAGCATCAAAGACCATTCCTGAAATTCTGGTTGAGAAGGTGAGAAACATCCAGCATCAAAGACCGTTCCTGAAATTATGGTTGAGAAGGTGAGAAATCTTAAATTTTGGAAGAAGGGAACGAAAATTACAAAATTTCGGGATGTTAGAGGTAATAAAAATAAAAGTAATAAAAATAAAAATAATGATAATAATCGTAAAAATAAAAATATATCTAGCAATAAAAGTAATAAGACTAATAAAAATAAATATAATAATAACAATAATAATAATAATAGTTCTGGAAACAGTAATATTAACTCTGACAATAGAAATACTAATACTAGTATTAACGTTAATAATATAACTGTACATCCTAATAATAGCGCAACTGCTAACAATTCAACTAATTCTAACTCAACAGATTCAAATACTTCCATAAACACTAAATTAAATACTAATAACAGTACTTCAAACATAAATCAGAACAACATTTGCCATAACCACAAGACTATTCAGAACAATAATAACAATACAAACACTTTAAATACTTCATCAGTAACTAAAGAGCCTGAAATTGTCAATGCTAATTCTACTACAGTTATTGAACCTCCTCCTTCTTCTTTGACTTCTCCAAACACTCCTTCTACTTCTAAATTCGTAAAATTTGTGCAAGGTGAAACTCTTCGGCCTTCAATTATTAATCCACTTTTACCACCAATAACTAGAATGACACAACAATCTCTTGCCAACAAGGACTATACAATAGCTCTTTCTAGGCTAAGAGATGATAAAGTTTATAACATGGTCAGATTGTATTTGTCGTACTTGTTGGACGATAATTATAATAAGGTATTGGAAGGTAAGACTAGAATAAGTGTAAAGGTCTTAATTGATAACGAAGGTTTACCGACCGATTATAAGAACTCTATAAATTATATATTAAATTTCACGAAATTAAAGGTATATAATATCTTCCAAAGATGTTTCTGACGACTTAAAGGCATACCGTAACCATTGTAGTAGTAATTATTACAATCACTTGCAGGTTTCAAATGACAACCATAATAAATATTTTCATATTAAATAATATTTAAATAAGACCTCTACATCTTTGATTGATCCTTCAAATTTGATAAATTTATCATTATATTATCAAAATGTCAGAGGTCTTAGAACAAAAACTAGACAAATCCTACTTAATTCAATAAATTTAAATTTTGACGTATTTGCTTTGACTGAAACTTGGCTAAATTCTTCTATTAACAATCTTGAGCTTTTTGATAGCTCATACTCGGTTTTTAGAAAAGACAGATACTCTGAACTTAATGTATCTAATAGTTACATTCCTAAAGGGGGAGGAGTATTGATAGCCGTTAAAAACTCATTTAATGCAAATGAAATTCCTATTTCTGACGCGGACTGTCTTGAAATAATTGATGTGAACATAAAATTTTCTAATAAAAGTGTTAATATTGTTAACACATACATTCCACCTTCTTCGAATTTAAATATTTATATTACTCTTTTAAATGTAATAGATTCGATTTGCTGTAATTCTGGTCCTAATGATGAGTTAATTTTATGTGGTGATTTTAATCTCCCTAATATAACTTGGATCAATCATGAGGAAGAATCTTTTTTGATTGCTGATTCTTCAGTGAATGAACCCGATTCTCAATTTATTGATGGTTTAAATACCAACGATTTACAAGAGGTTTCCCATTGCCGCAATTTTGAAGATAAACAATTGAATCTAATATTTACTTCTGATTGGAATAATATTATTTTCTGTGAATCGGTGTTACCGCTTGTTGCGTTGGACCCCTATTACTCTTCAATAAATTTTACTTATTGTTTGACTAATTCCATAAATCATGAAGCAGCAGATTCTTATAGGTTTAATTTCAATAAAACCAACTTTCCCGGACTAGTAAATTTCTTAAACACCTATGACTTCACGTCTATATTTAATAATATAGACCTTAATCAAATGACAATTAAGTTTTATGAAATAATGTTCGAAGGTTTTACCCATTTTGTTCCTATTTCAAAAAACAGATGTTCTAACTCTGGCCCAACATGGTTCACAAAGGAGCTTAGATCTCTCAGAAATAAGAAAAACAAAGCCTGGCGTAAATATCTAAAAACAAAAGATATTAATGAATTTAATAATTTTGTCATATTGTTTGAGAATTTTAAAACTTCTCCCCAACATTTATGAATTTCAATTCTCTTTCTAGTAATGATCCTTCAACTATTTCTAAATATTTTCGTGAAATGAAAATTATTTTTCCTATATGAACATATATCAAAAAACTTCTCATACTGACATTAATATTAATGAACAAATAGTTTCCAGCTATCTAAATAAACTGGGTGATAATACTTTTCCTGGACCAGATGGTATACCAGAAATAATTTTGAGCAAGTGTTCTAACATTCTCAATACGCCTTTAACATTACTCTTTAAAAATTCATTAAATTCCCGATATTTTCCTCCTATTTGGAAAATTTCTTATATCAGGCCAATTCACAAAAAGAATGCTAAAAATGAAATCACTAACTATCGCCCAATGCTAAATTATCTTCAATTCCTAAATTATTTGAATTAATTATAACGGATTCAATTTATAATCATTGTAGGAATCTTTTAATAGATAACCAGCATGGCTTTGTAAAACAAAAATCTACGGTGACTAATCTAGTTGAAACCACATCTCTTCTTCTTAATAACATGGAAGAAGGATTTCAAACAGATGTTGTCTATACTGATTTTAGTAAAGCATTTGATCTATTGCCACATAATATTATTTTACTAAAACTTGAAAAATATGGTTTTCCACTATTTTTCCTTAAGTTCCTTTCCTTTTTAAAAAGATTACATCTTATACTGACGCCATCCTTATGCAGAATGATCTTCAAAATTTTAACAATTGGTGCGTTAATAACTGTTTACTACTTAATGTAAATAAATGCGCATTGATATCTTATACACGCCGATCTAGTCCTATTTGTTTAAATTATAACTTAGATGGTATTAGTTTACCTAAAGTTACCTCAATAAAGGACTTAGGGGTGTACTTCGATTCCCAACTTAGCTTTAAAACCCATTATAATAATACTATAAATAAAGCTAATTCACTATTGGGATTTGTTAAACGTTCTGCAAAGGAATTTTCAGATCCTTATGTTCTTAAATCGTTGTACACTTGTCTTGTAAGACCAAACTTGGAATATGCTAGTCAAGTTTGGTCTCCGTTTTATATGGTACACATTGATAGGATTGAGGCTATACAAAAAAAATTTCTTAGATTTGCCTTACGCCATTTGCCATCGTCAAATCCCATTATTTTACCACCATATGAACAAAGATCTAACCAATGGCGTAGTGGTAAAGACGCCGCCCTTCAAGGTCTCGGGTTCAACCCCCGGTCAGATCATATCTAATAAAAAAAAATATCGTAAAATTATATAATTATATCGTAATGTTTATATCGTAAATAAGATTTAATAAAAATATATAAATAATTCTTGTGTAAGATAATAGATGGCGCACAAAGTTAACATTTGCGCATTCATATTACATAACCTTATACAATAGCTACAACCGAGTAATCAAAGGCTTAGTGAATATTATGATTAAAAAGAAACTGAAGCCAAGTTTAAAATAAACTTGGTGAATGCCCTATACTCCTTAAAGGAGTGGAAAAGGAATAAAAAAAATATGAAAAAAGGCTAAAATTAATTGATTTGTGTACTTTAAATTTTCGACGTGAAGTTTCTGATGTCATTTTTATTACAGAAATTGTCAAGGGTAACGTTAAATCTAATTTAATTTCTAGCCTTCGCTCTTGCAATTTATTTTAAACTAATAATCATAGGACTAACTATGGCAAATTCGAATCTATTAATAGAATGCTTATTATAGGTAACAAACATAAACATTATATTGACTTTACACTTTCAAAACACTCCCAAAAACAAAAATTATACAATCGCTATTATTAGGATTATTTTTGTTTTGTTTTTCTTGTAGTAATGTAAAGTTTTAATTTTTAAATTTTAATTTTAATTTTAGTTTGAACTTATTTATAATTAGTCAAATATGTAATTTTTTATATTGATTTTAATTGTATAATTTTAATTGTTATTTGTATGCTTTTTTGTAAACTGTTTGTGTTAAGCAGTATAATAAATAAATAAATAAATAAATTTTTTTTATTTTTTCTGCTGAATTAAAAAAAAAAACAAAAAAAATTTTTATCTTTGAAGGAGGATTGAACTCAGATCTATTTACACCCTTAGCCACTTTGCTAACCACTGAACCATACAATTCCTATAAATTTATGGTCAGATTTCTAATAATTAGACACAGGCAAGTTCATATTAAAGTATAAAAATAGATATAGATAAAAAGAAAACTGCAATTTAACACTGAAATCTATTTTTAAAGAATAACAAATGTAAAGTAGATAAAAACCACAGGCTTACGAAAAAATTTAGAGATGGAAAATGTTATGTTATTTAATTTAAGCATATTATTATTTGGATTCTTTATTAGCTTTATTTTTATTATTATTAATTTTAGAAATTTTGAATTTAAATTTTTTTATGGAACAACAACTTTACAAAAGTTAAGAGATTAAAATATTGTTATAAAAATTTAAAAAAAAGTCATTTGGTATCGTGACGAGCGAGTTATTTTATCGCAACTACAGTATATAATTTAGCTTTTGCACTATTTGAGGAGAGCAAAAAAATTAATAACTTATTAATTAAGTGAGCTTTTGAAACAAAGGTAAACTTGTGTTAACACCATAAGTTCGAAAATAACATTATAATCTTTGTGCAAAACGGGTAAAGAGATGAAAACCAAATTAAACCGGTGAGTCTTTGCAAGCCAAATCAATGCTGGTGCAAAATTTTCAATAAAATTAATTTAACCTTTTAAGCAAATAAAATTTATAGAAAACTTCACGGCGTTGTCGTGTGCACATTTGTGCTAAAATTCAAGTCAATCGGTCAGACTGTTTGCTCGACATCAAAAAAATTGAAAAAATTTCAACCGAACTCAAAAAAAGTTTGTTTCAGCCGCTCTTTTTAACTGCAAACACACCCTGTAAATTGGACATAAATCGGAAACAAACAATTTTTGCAAGCCAGCCGTGCCGAAATGGGTTAATATGTTCCAAGCAGATACCATAAATTCAGTTAAATAGGAAGAACATCTGTGCAAAATTTAAAGGCAATCGGTCAAACAAAAATTTCCTAGGGTACCCGTGCCCAAAAGACTTAACCGAACTTAACAAAAATTTGTTTCAGCGATTCTTTTGGACAGCAAATACACCTTGTAAAATTGGACACAAATGTGACACTAATATACGTTGGAATTCAAAGTATTTTTACAGAAATATTAACTTGTAATAAAATATATTTGTTTCATATTTAAAATAAACTAAAAACATTAATTCTTTTATAAGCTTTTTATCTCATAATATAGTAATTCATTTTTCAATAATAAACTAATTTAACAAATTCTAAGATGTAAAATATGCTATTAAAGATACTATGACAAATATATCTGATATAATAAAAGTCAAAAACAAGATGAAATCGATTCGTTTATTAAAAAATATTTTAGTTATTTATAATAAAATATATAGTTTTATGTTGTTTATTTGAGTTGTTCTTACAGACTGATTTTTAATACAAATTATTTTATAATTCAATTTGTTTTATGTTTGAATGGATAAAATACTACGTAAGCAAAATTCTAATACATGACAATATTTAACTTGATTAGAATCATACGATTATAATCAAGTTTGGTTTTTTGTTTTGTTATTTTCGTAAATTAGCGTTTACGAAATTTGATAGTTAAAGTACAGTTATGCATTTTAAGGAATGCGATTAAAATTTAAAAGTACAGTTTATAAATTGACTGTTTAAATAGATGTATGCTTTTTGCTTACGTAACACCTCCATCCATAAGAGATTTTGGTCTCCAAAATTTAAAATTTAAAAAGGACTTGTTTCAAGTTCCTTTGGTTTTACATCTGATTGATTTATACTTATTTTAATATTTTCATTTAACTTTGTTTTTTTATAACAGTAGCTTATTATCATAATTACAATTACTATTACAAATAGGGTTTTAACCGTTAGTAAAGTATAAAAATTAACCTTAGATTTATATTCTAAGTATTCAATAGCTTTTAAGTTTTCAATTTGGTTTACATGAATTTGCTTAAGAGTAAAGTTATTTATTGTTTTTGTTACATTTAATTCATTTACTATTGGTATAATAGGTAAATCTTTAAATTTTACAATTTTATTAGAAAATTCATTGTTTTTAATATTCAAATTACAATTGCTAAAATTATTAAATTTTTTTCTTTAATAATTATTTCTTGGTTAATACAGTTTTGTACAATTTTTGTTCTTTCTAAGTTTAAAGTTACAATTAATTCGTAGTTAATTTTTTCTATAGATTCCATTTCACTTATTTTATAGTTACATGTACTGTTTCCTTTTAGTAAGTTTTTAATACAATTATTATTTGGATATTGTAAATTTTTCTTTAACAGTTCCTTTTTATTATTTTGTTCAAATATTTCCTTATCTTTTAAAATAATATTTATTATAGGTGTGTCTAATTGCACATGTTTATCGTTTGGGAATGGTATGACTAAAGCTTTAAAATAGGTTTCGATAGTGAAGTTCAGAGTGTATGTAAATTTAACAATTCTAATGTTAAAATTTTGTGTTCTGTGCTTGTTTCTTTTAGATTAAGAAGATTGAAATTATGGTACAAGTTTCCAATTATTTCTTGGTATTCAGTGAGGTTTACAATGTGTTAAGTTTTTGTGTAGTTATTAATAATTTTTTGTTCTTCCAATTTTATAATAGCAAAACCATTTTCATCCTTGAGTAGGCTTATTTGTATAGATTGGAGCGACGCTTGTGGAATAGAGAGAATGAGTAGAAGTAGTAGTTCCATTTCCTAAAATTATAAAAGAAGTTTTTATTGGATTTGGAATAGAGAGAAAAACAATAATAAAAATTAACTTAAGAAGTCTACCTCGAAAGAGACTTCTATATTTTCAGTTGGTAAAAAAATTAATAATAAAAATAAAAATTGATGGTGATGATAAAGCATCTAATCCTTGGTTACAATAAAATCGTAATAAAATAGGTAATAGGTTTTATTGAAATTTAAACTTTCGTTTTTGTTGCTTTTTGCAATATTTAGTTTTCCTTTTATTGCTCGTATCGACTATGTATTTGCCGTCTACTTTAAAGTTTCTCAGAATTTTATACTTAGGTTTACATTTACCTACATCTCTATTAACGACAATGTTTGCATGTAAATTTTCATTTAAAGTTTTATTCTTATTTAAGTTTGCTAACCTTCTTCTTTTTCCTTCTTCAAATATTTTTGCTAAAATTTCGATCTCCTCTTTTGGAATGTTTTTATTTAAAAAGTCTATTGGTCTACGTTACGTGGTAGAGTGAATTGTTCTATTATATGTCATGATAATTTTAAAGATTTTATCATTTTAAATGAAATGAAATTTTAAAGTTTCATTAGTTTTGTCAATTTCTAAGATTCTAATATGTTCGTTTAGTGTGCCATGTAACCGTTCAACGTCTGAGTTGCCGGTTTTATTCCAAGGTGTAGTTTGGTGAAATTCGATTTGGTTTTCTATAAGAAATTGTTCTATGGCACTGTGTATTATGCACTTTTCGTTATCTGTTATTAATTTTTTCATGTTTCCCAAATAAATTAGCCTTTCTTGTAGTGCTTTTAAAATAGAGATCCACGTTCTATCATAAAGTTTGTGGATGGTAGCATGTTTAGAGAATTTGTCTATCATAGTTAGATACATAACATTCCTGCATGGAAACCAAATGTCCATGTGGACGATGTCATTAAATTGTATAGGAGATCGTGTAATCTCAAATGGGAGTTTTAAAGGTCTCCTATCATGTTTCGCTAAGGTACACACTTCACAATTGTTTATGAATTTTTGTATTTGTAATTGCAGTTTAGGGTAATGGTACATTTCCTTAAGTTCGGAAAAAATTTCCGATATACCGCGGTGGTTATTGCGAAGGTGTTCAGCTTTTATTATTTCAAGAATTTTATTTTTATCCGTTATATCTTGTAGTTTTTTGTTAGATTTTAATATTTTTAGACGTTGATTATTAGCAAAGAATTTAAGATAGAGGTTTTGAAAGTTGAGATAGATATCAATGTTATCGCTGTATACACATACTAATCCTTTTTCGGGTAGACAGCGTTTCATCTTTTCTAATAAGTTAGTATCTTTAGTAACATAGAGAAGATTTTGACATTTTTTATTTATAATTTTCGTGGTGAATTTGTCGTTATTACTTAAGATTAGGTAAATTTGATTTTTGAATAAGTTAACAGGTTTTTCTGTTATTTTAATATGATATAGGTCATCTTCATTTGCGCTTTGTACTGTAGCTGCAGTAGACATGATTTCATCATCATTATCATTGTTCGTTGTAGAGTGCATCGTAACGTTAGTGGTCATAATTTCATCATTATTGTCAATGTTTGGTGCACTATGTGTCTCTACTTCGTTTAAAAATTGTAAAATTGAGGGCTCGATTATTGATTCGCTTTTGTCGCAAGAGTTTTCATTTGTGCAAGGGAGTCGACTTAAACCATCAGCGATTTTATTGTCTTTCCCTTTAAGATAGTTTATAGTAAATTTATATTCGTTTAATTTGATCTTCCACCTTTGTAGTTTCATGTTTGGTTCTTTAAAATTGTTAAGCCATACCAAAGGTTTATGATCACATTGAACAGTAAAATTTCTACCGTAAAGGTAAGTATGAAAATGTTTGGTAGCCCAAACGATAGCGAGAAGTTCCTTCTCTATCGTCGAGTATCTTATTTCATGGTTGTTCAGTGTTCTCGAGGCATAGGCTATCGGGTGGTTATTTTGGCTTAGTACGGCGCCTAAAGCGAAGTTAGACGCGTCCGTGGTTAGTGTAAAATGTTTAGAAAAATCTGGGTTTTTTAGAATGGGTTCTGTTGTTAATAGAGTTTTTAGTTTTTTAAAAGCCTCGATGTATTCTTTGTCATTTTTACTAATTTTGGATTTTTTTTTAAATGACGTATTAACGGATAAGCTACTTTGGAGTAATCCTTTACAAATTTCCGGTAGTAGCCGGTTAATCCTAGAAAAGATTTTATCTCTTTTTGTGAAGATGGAAGAGGAATATTTTGAATAGCGCTGATTTTTGATGGATCAGGTTTTATACCTCCTTGGGTGATTACATGACCCAAGAAGTTAGTAGACAGTTGAGCAAAATTACATTTGTCTATTTGAATCGTTAAGTTTGCTTCGTGCAATTTGGTTAACATTTTTTTAATTGAAACTAAGTGTTCTTCGAATGATGACGAGAAGATTAGGATGTCATCCAAGTAGACAACGCATATTTTATTGATAAATTCGCTTAATACATGGTTCATTAATCTTTGAAAGGTGGAGGGTGAGTTTTTTAAGCCGAAGGGCATACGAGTGAACTCATAATGGCCACTTCTAGTTGAGAATGCTGTTTTGCATCGATCATCTGGGTGGACTTCACTTCGTCAGATCTAACGTGCTGAAATAGCGACAATTTCCCAATTTCCCAAAAAGATCCTCGATGTTGGGTATTGGAAATTTGTCATCGACTGTGTTATCATTAAGTCGACGATAATCAATAACAATTCTCCACTTTTGTTTGTTAGAATTGTCCATTTTCTTAGGAACAATCCAAATAGGTGCGTTGTATGGTGACACGCTTTTAACGATTATACCTTGATGTAACATTTCTTTAATTTGACGATCGACCTCGTCTCTATGGATTTCAGGATAACGGTATCCTTTTGAATAAACTGGTATATTGTTTTTTGTTATTATTCTATGTTTAATTGCACTTGTAAAATTAAGTTTTTCTTTCTCTTGATGAAAAATATTCTTAAAATAATTTAAGAGCGATTTAATTTGTGCAATATTTTTGTTATTTAGGTGAGATGGAAAATTAAAGTTAAGTCCGTTATCAGAATCACACTGGTTAAAACTGAAAACATTAATAGAATCATCAACATATTTGTTTTCGTAGTACTGTTCTTCTTCATAATTTAGGAAGAACGGGATAGAAGCTTTTTGTGTTGTAAGTAACCTTTCTTTATAGTCAATGTTAATGTTTAGTGTGGATAAAATGTTATTACCTATTAGACCATCAAAATAGTTATGGAACGGAAATTCCAGGAAATCAACGAAGAAGTTAGGTTCGTTAAAGATTTGAAAGAGAGGGAACCTACATCTAATATTTAAAGAAAGTTTCCTATTGAAAGCCGTAAGTGGGACAGGTTTGATTACGGTTTTCCATTTAGGATTACAGAGGTTGGTATTAATGATACTATACTCTGCACCGGTATCGATAATGAATCTAAGTAGTCGATTTTTTTGTTTAATTATCATATAGGGTAGTTGTTTGAGGCGTTGACGCGAAAATTAGTTGAGTCAGTATTTGTCTCATTATTTGAGTTCATAGAGATGTCCATTGGTTCTAGATTTAGATTTCGGTTATAATCGTTTGAATAGTTATTTGTTCTATTAAACCTAGAAGGTTGTATGTTAGATGGACGATTAATTGATTGAGAATCATAATTATTATACCTATTCTGATTTGAATAGTTATGATGAATTTGTTGTGGGTTTCGTTTGTTAAAACCATTATTGTGATAATTATTTGTAGGCAGATTTGAATTCTTGAAATTGGTTTGTTGTTGATTGTTAAAATTATATGAGTTTCGTTCATTGAAACAATTGTTGCGATGGTTATTTGTAGGGAAATTTGAATTTTTAAAATTGGTTTGCTGTTGATTATTATTAGGGTTGTAATTTTTCCCTAGAAAATTATTAATTTTTTTTTGTTTATTTCCATTATTATTATTCGGATAATTATTTTTATTTTGAATACTTTTAAAGTATAAGTAGTCATTTTGTGCTATAATCTCGTAAGCGTCAAATAGCGTTGTAGGGTTTCTATTAACAATAATTCCCCTGACTGGTTCGGGTAAATTATCTTTAAATGTGTTTAGAGCAATTCTTTTATTTGCTTCTATTTTTTCTTTATTGTCTCCCCCTTGGAGCAAATACGCGTTGTTGATACGTGTTAGTTTAAAGTTTTCATCATAGAAATTTTTTATTGTGGACGTACACCTAACTAATATTAGGTTGTCTACAAGACGTAAAACTGGGACGGTGTCTCCATGGTTTTTTATTAGTATTGATTTTAATTCATTCCATGTTTCGACTGGCCCGTGAGAAAGTAAGATTTGTTTAGCTTTTCCTATTATTTTATCTTGGATATGTCCGAAAAGAAGTTTTTTATACTGAGACCCCGCTAGATCTTCTATAAGTGGGATAAAGGATTCTATCCTTTGTATAAAATTAGTTAAGTCGCATTGTAAAAGGTGGCAATTGGGCGATGCACTTCACAATTAGGTTGAAGTTAGGAATTTCGCTTTCATTGGGGTTAGACATTTTAAAATTGTTTAGGTTTAATAAAATAAAATAGTAGTAAAGCAAAGAAATTTTTATTCAATGCAATTTATTCTACTAATAGCTAAATAAAATAAAGAGCCTTATTATTATTTTTTTTAACGATTTTGTTCAAAAAAATTCAAAGTATTTACGTAGAAGTTAAGGAGATACTTGAACCTATAAACTGTAACTAAAACAAAATTATGAAAGATTCACGATTCGTTTTCTTGATGAACCAAAAAGGAAAAATAACTGTATTCGAAAACAATACATGTAACAAAATTAAAATTGTGAAATTGTCAAAAGAAGACGTTAGCAATAGAGAAATATAACAAAAAAATTAATGAATACTTATAAATTATAATTAAATTAAAGTAAGTTTAATATCCTGTTTAGTAGTAGGATAGATTTAAATTAAATTAAAATTCAACAATTGTAGAAAGAATTCACAATTAAACTTTAATTGAACTAGAGTTAAAAATTTAAAAGATTGAACTCAAATTATAAAAAGAATTATAATTGAATTCAAATCATAAAATTCACTATAGAACGATTTACTTTTATTTTTTGTAATTGTAATTTACTTAGAAATATTTTAAAAAAAGAGATCTTATTTATAATATTTTTTTTTTTGAAGTTTATTTAAGACACGAATTTTAATAATATTTATTTCCTCTATTTGAAATATTATTGGGAAATAAGTTTTAAAATTTTAAATAAATTTTTTTTTTTACAAAAATAAATAAAATTTTATTAATTTAATTAGAAGAGAATTAATACTTTGATTTATTTTTTTTTTTGTTTTTTTTTTTTTTTTATAATAATAAGGTTTGAGGATTTTTATTTTCCTTTTATTTGCAAATTTTAATAGTAAAAATTTTAAAATATTACTTAACTGTTGTTTGGTAAATGTTGTTACAAATGTAGCTGCTACCAATGTTGTTGTTGTTGTTGTTACCAATATTGCTGTTTCTTGTCACTGTGAACCAACTAACTAGCTATTTGTTGTATTTGTGGTTTGTTGAAATTGTTGTTGTAAATGTTGTCTTTGTTTGTTGCGAATGATATTGCTGTTGTTGCTGATGTTGCTGTTGATGATGATGATGATCAAAATATTATCCGAAATTGGTGGATGCTGACACAGATGAATTATTTGTTATGAATGCTTTTGCTGCGGGAGATCCAATTGTTGTTGGTGATGATCAGATTATTTTTTTTTATTTATTTTTTATTTTAGTTATATTTTTTTATAAATTTTTTTTTTATTTTAATTATAATTTTTATAATTTTATTTTATTATAATTATAATTTTTTTTTATATTTAATTTAATTTTAATTATAATTTTTATAATTTTGTTTTATTCTAATTATAATCTTTTATAATTAGTTTTTTTTTTTTATCCTACCGACTGTGCCAGTTTTATGTTGTTTATTTGAGTTGTTCTTACAGACTGATTTTTAATACAAATTATTTTATAATTCAATTTGTTTTATGTTTGAATGGATAAAATACTACGTAAGCAAAATTCTAATACATGACAATATTTAACTTGATTAGAATCATACGATTATAATCAAGTTTGGTTTTTTGTTTTGTTATTTTCGTAAATTAGCGTTTACGAAATTTGATAGTTAAAGTACAGTTATGCAATTTAAGGAATGCGATTAAAATTTAAAAGTACAGTTTATAAATTGACTGTTTAAATAGATGTATGCTTTTTGCTTACGTAACAATATAAAATATTTTTTATACCCGTATAGTCAAAGGTATACGGGTATATATAAATTTACAACTTCTTTTTTTATATGAGTATGTCTCTGTACCTATTACAGCTACGTGTCTAAAATTTTGGCAAAAGTAGTTTAGTTTTATGGCCAAAATTTCTGCAAAATTTGGTTGATCTACAGCAGAGGGTTCGAGTAGCTGCCATACAACTTCCTGTTTTATATGATCATTACTCTATACTTATTAAAGCTGGGTGTCTGAAATTTTACCAAAAATAGTTTAGTGTAATGGCCAAAGTTACTGCAAAATTTGGTTGGTCTACTGCAAAGGTTCGAGTAGCTGCCATACAACTTCCTGTTTTATATGAGCATTACTCTATACCTATTAAAGCTGGGTGTCTGAAATTTTGCCAAAAATAGTTTAGTGTAATGGGCAAAGTTAATGCAAAATTTGGTTGGTCTAAAAACATTTTATAGGAAACTGATCATCTGTACAATTATTTGCTCTATGGTTTTATATTATGAAAGTGAAGTATTTTAGTTTAAGAAACTATCCAAATAAATTAATTTTATTTGTAATTTTTTTTATTTTTTCTGCTGAATTAAAAAAAAAAACAAAAAAAATTTTTATCTTTGAAGGAGGATTGAACTCAGATCTATTTACACCCTTAGCCACTTTGCTAACCACTGAACCATACAATTCTTATAAATTTATGGTCAGATTTCTAATAATTAGACGCAGGCAAGTTCATATTAAAGTATAAAAATAGGTATAGATAAAAAGAAAACTGCAATTTAACACTGAAATCTATTTTTAAAGAATAACAAAAGTAAAGTAGATAAAAACCACAGGCTTACGAAAAAATTTAGAGATGGAAAATGTTATGTTATTTAATTTAAGCATATTATTATTTGGATTCTTTATTAGCTTTATTTTTATTATTATTAATTTTAGAAATTTTGAATTTAAATTTTTTTATGGAACAACAACTTTACAAAAGTTAAGAGATTAAAATATTGTTGTAAAAATTAAAAAAAAAGTCATTTGGTATCGTGACGAGCGAGTTATTTTATCGCAACTACAGTATATAATTTAGCTTTTGCACTATTTGAGGAGAGCAAAAAAATTTATAACTTATTAATTAAGTGAGCTTTTGAAACAAAGGTAAACTTGTGTTAACACCATAAGTTCGAAAATATCATTATAATCTTTGTGCAAAACGGGTAAAGAGATGAAAACCAAATTAACCCGGTGAGTCTTTGTAAGTCAAATCAATGCTGGTGCAAAATTTTCAATAAAATTAATTTAACCTTTTAAGCAAATAAAATTTATAGAAAACTTCACGGCGTTGTCGTGTGCACATTTGTGCTAAAATTCAAGTCAATCGGTCAGACTGTTTGCTCGACATCAAAAAAATTGAAAAAACTTCAACCGAACTCAAAAAAAGTTTGTTTCAGCCGCTCTTTTTAACTGCAAACACACCCTGTATATTGCACATAAATCGGAAACAAACAATTTTTGCAAGCCCGCCGTGCCGAAATGGGTTAATATGTTCCAAGCAGATACCATAAATTCAGTTAAATAGGAAGAACATCTGTGCAAAATTTAAAGGCAATCGGTCAAACAAAAATTTCCTAGGGTACCCGTGCCCAAAAGACTTAACCGAACTTAACAAAAATTTGTTTCAGCGATTCTTTTGGACAGCAAATACACCTTGTAAAATTGGACACAAATGTGATACTAATATACGTTGGAATTCAAAGTATTTTTACAGAAATATTAACTTGTAATAAAATATATTTGTTTCATATTTAAAATAAACTAAAAACATTAATTTTTAATAAACTAATTTAACAAATTCAAAAATGTAAAATATGCTATTAAAGATACTATGACAAATATATCTGATATAATAAAAGTCAAAAACAAGATGAAATTGATTCGTTTATTAAAAAATATTTTAGTTATTTATAATAAAATATATAAAATATTTTTTTTTTTTTAAATTTGATTACCTTTTTAGCCGTATAAAAATTTAAAAGTATTAAATCAGAAATCAAATAGAACAGAACACTCTTGTACGATATTTCAGGTTGTTTTCGTTCTTAATTACGAAGATATACTTTTTAGATCTTTGGAAACTTGTGGGAGGTCCCTGAACCACCGCTTCAAATAATTTCTAATGTCAGGTACGTTTTCTATTACGTTTCCATTTTTCCAAAATTGAACACTCTTGTATCAAATTTAAAGTTTTCATCTTTATTAATTTTGAAAATATGCTTCTTAGATCTTGGGAGGTACGTAGGAGATACCCAAACCATCACGAAGTGATAGCACATTTCCGGAACATGGGCAAAATGAGGGAAAACCCTTGTACCAAATTTGAAGGTTCTATTTTATTAAATTACTATATTTATTAATTTCGAAAATATGCTTTAAGGTCTTGGGAGTTGTGTGGGTGGTCCCCGATCAAATGTGAAGGTTTTATTTTCATTAATTAGGGAATTATGCTCATTTGGCCTCAATTGAAACGAAAGTTTCAGAATCCGAACCCATCGGTTGACCTCGCCAAAAAATTCATCAAGAAAGCTCTATTAGTTTTTGAGTCTAAATCGACTCAGAAGGTAACGCGGATTATTCGTTATTTTATATCCTTACAAACATCATACGAAAGTGAATATATCTTGTACCTATTTCATAACCACAAAATTATGGGCCTAATTAACATGACATTGTTAAAAAAGATAGAACGAAACCCTATTGAAATTACATCTTCCTCATCTTATTCATCTCATACATCTCACTCATATTATTATCTAGAGTGCAAACTTATATAATGAACACCGATATGAGTAAAGATCTCGATCTGTTACCTTACAATAGTATTTTATTCTACTTAATAACTTGGAAATTCCTATTTATCTTTTGAATTTAAAAGTATCTTATCTTTCACAAGAGGCGTCGTCGTGTGC
Source organism: Dolichopus griseipennis (assembly GCA_963082915.1). NCBI lineage: Eukaryota > Metazoa > Arthropoda > Insecta > Diptera > Dolichopodidae > Dolichopus > Dolichopus griseipennis. The sequence continues at coordinate 158,670,675 of OY720441.1, read as the reverse complement.
ACATTTATGTTAAATTTCAAGTCGGTTTCAAATCGGTCAGACTGTTTTTGCTTAACATCAAAAAGATTGAAAAAATTTCAACCGAACATTAAAAAAAAATTTTTTCAGGCGCTTTTTTGAACTGCAAATACACCCTGTAAATTGGACATAAATCAGAAACAACAAAATTTTGGAACCCCGCGTTGCCGAAATGGGTTAATGTATTCCAACCAGATTTATACTATAAATCCAGTTAGCTAGAAAGAACATCTGTGCAAAATTTCAAGTCAATCAGTCAAACTGTTTCGGCTCGACATCAAAAAGATCGACAAAATTTCCTAGAGTACCCGTGGCCAAAAGAGTTAACCGAGCTCAACAAAAATTTGTTTCAGCCATTCTTTTGGACAACAAATACACCCTGTAAAAATGGACAAAAAATTTTTTTGGAACCTCGTCGTGCCGAAATGTGTTAATACATTTCAACGAGATTTATAATATATATTTAGTTTCCTAGGAAGAGTATTTGTGCAAAATTTCAAGTCAATCAGTAAAACGGTTTCGTCTCGACATCAAAAAACTCAAAAGTTTAAAACTGGAGCCGTAACCTGTTGACTTATTAAAGTATCACATAGCTTATGTCACCGCCGGACTCCCACAATTATTTCTGTAAAATTTTAAGGCAATCGGATTAGTAGTTTTCAAGTGAATCCAAACAAATAAAAAAAACAAACAAATTTTCTTTTTTATATATTAGACTAGCAGATTTATCCGGCGTTGCCTGGGGGCGTGCAAATTGTAAAATAGCAAGTTTCGGCCAATTTTTCAAAATACCTACCTTTGGTTAAAAAGAAAGCCTCAAAAATATATTTGTCGATAGTTTATAAAAGGTTTAAAAATCAGCTTTTCAACTTATATTTTGTTTTGTATTTACCTCGTTTTTTTGAGATGTTATGAGAGCAATGTATGTTTTTTTTTGGAAAAACTGTTTTAAAATTCTATGTATTTAAACATAATATATACGAAATTGAATTTTTTGATTTTTATATTTCATTTGAAGAAAACTGCAATTTTACACTGAAATCTATTTTTAAAAAACAACGACTGCAAAGTAGATAAAAAACAAAGACTTACGAAAAAATGTAGAGAAGGAAAATGTTATGTTATTTAATAGACTATATTTTATTCAAATTTTGCAATTCAAGTAAACTATTATATACATAATATAATGAAATATTGGCAAATTTAGTATACCCTTTTGACCTATAGTCCAACGGGTATAATAATACTTATATATAAACTGGTTATTACCCGGTGCACGTTGCACCGCCTCTAAATGGAGTTTTAATCTAAGTTAATGTTATTGAAAAAGTTAACACTATTTAAAAAGATATTCACAACCGCAATACTCGTAACAAAGCAAATTACTACCTTACATTATTCCGTACTAATAACCAAACAAATAATGTTGTATATAATTGTCTAAAAGCGTATAATGAGCTGCCAGAAAATTTTAAACGGATTGAAAATCTACCTAAGTTTAAATCAATGATTAGAACATTTGTGTTGCAAAGTTAGCATCTTGGATTGAATGTGTTTTGTTGTTAGGGAGAATTAAATGAACTTAATTCAATAACTTGATGAATTGTTTATTATATTAATTACTTATGTTAAATACTTAAAACTACTTTAATTTTATAACTTTTGTTAAAGGGAATGTTATTGGTTATTTTTTTCTTTTTTGTTATGTTTTTGTTTCTTTTTGTTTTATTTTTATTAAATATAAGAAAAAAAAAAAAAATTAATATACTCTTTATACTTTTGATTTTAATTTTGTGCAGGAACTCGTTAAAGAGATTCCTAAATTTTGAATTTAAGGACCATACAGCCCAGGCCACGGTCCAAGTAGCTAATTTAATGTTTATATTATTTATTTAAATTTTAATTGATTTACTGTAATTTATGAATACTTATAATAAAGAAAAAAAAAAAAAAAAACACAAACGATTCTGGAGCCGCAACGTGTTGATTTATAAAAATGTGACATAGCCTATGTCACCCCCCGGGCTTTCAGAATTATTCCTCTAAAATTTTGTGACAATCAGACCAGTGGTTTCCACGTGAATCCTGGACAAACAAACAAACAAACAAATTTTCTTTATATATTAGACTAGCAGATTTACCCGGCGTTGCCCGGGAGTGTGCAAATTTAAAAAAAAATAGTTTTAGCCAATTTTACGAAATACTGCATTGGTTTAAAAGAAAGCCTCAAAAACATATTTGTGGAGTTCCGTTAACCTATTGCGGCCCAACAGATGTTATAGGTTTTTTCGTTATTTTGCTATAAATTAGAAATGGTTTAACCGATTGACTTCAAATTTTGTATATGTGTTCCTCTTTCAGAATGATTCAATCTATTAACAATCTTGGAATTTGTTAAACCTTCACGCCCGACAATTTTCCAAAAAAAAAATTTTTGGAAGGATATTACACCCAATTTTGCGAAATATTGCTTGGTCAACGTCTCAAAAACAGGTCTGTTGAGTTCCGTTAACCCATTGCGGCACAGCAGCGTTTTACAGATTTTTTCGTTACTTGACTCTTAAGCAGAAACGGTTTGACAAATTGACTTTCAATTTCGTATGCGGACATTTATTTATATGCTTGTCATTCCTACCATTGGTAAAAAAAAAAAAAATTTATAAATAAATTACATCCAATTTTTGAAAACAGGTAGGACTTCTTAAAGTAGGACTTCTTTGAATTAGGGGGATGTTTATAAAAAATTTTTTCGTGTTCTTTTAACGGATTGCGAAACAGAAACTTTAAAAAACAGTTTGCAAAACAGTTTGAAAGATTGGTGCTCCTTGACGAGAGAGTTGAGGATAGTAGGCTTCCGGCGAGTAATGTTAGCTGAATTAAAATTTTTATTTTTATTATTATTTAATAATTATGGAAAGTTTTAAGTCAAATTTGATAAATTTGTTAAAAAATTGCTGGAATAGTTCTAAAAAAAGCGTTTTAAAAAAATCTCTTTATTACATTTTACAATTAACATGTACACCATCTGTAATTTTTGTGTTAACTTTTTTCAATAACATCAACGTAAATTAAATCTCCATTGAGTGGCGAGGCTACATGCGCCGGTAATGGCTAGTTAACATATAAGTATTATTATACCCGTTTGACTATATGTCAAAAGAGTATACTAAATTTGCCATTATGTCATTATAATATGTCAATAGTAGTTTTCTTGAATTGCCAACGTTTGAATAAAAAATATAGTCGATGGTTTAGAAAAGGTTTAAAAATCTGCTTTTCAACTTATATCCTCGGTTTCAACCTCGGTTTTTTAGGATTTCATGAAAGAACTGTAGACTTTTTTTTGGAAAAACTGTTTTACTCTGTATTTAAGCATAATATATACGAAACCGAATTTTTTGATTTTTAGATTTTATTTGAAGACAACTGCAATTTTACACTGAAATCTGTTTTTAAAAAAGAACAACTACAACGCGGCTAAAAAACAAAGATTTACGAAAAAATTTAGAGAAGGAAAATTTTATGTTATTTAAATTTAAAGATATTATTATTCATTTACTTTATAAACTTTTTTTTTATTTTTATTAATATTATCTCATTTAGCTTTTGCACTATTTAAGACCATTTAAAGGGAGCAAAAAAATTAGAAAAACGAAAAAGCTTCATCCCGGTTTCGTGCCCAAACGGGTTAACCGAACTCAACAAAAATTTGTATCATCCACTCTTTTCGACTGCAAAACCACCTTGTAAAATTGGACACAAATCGGAAACACAAAATTTTTTGGAAGCCCACCAGGACGAAATGGGCTAATAAATTCCAACTAATTTTATACTACTTTCTTATTTGCACCATTATAATAGAAGATCAATGCATGTTTGCTCCATACGCACAGAGAAAACTATTTTGTGATTCCAGCTGCTTAAAGGAACATTTACGCAAAATTTCAAGTCAAACGGTTAAACCGTTTCGGCTCGACATCAAAAACATTGAAAAGATTTCATTGTGCTCTCCTGCCCAAGCGGGTTATGTGAACTCAACAAAATTTTGTGTCAGCCTCAAAATTTCGACTGCAAAACCACTTTGTTAAATTGGACACAAATCGGAAACACAAATTTTTTTGGAAGCCCGCCAGGCATAATGTCTTTATTTCGCTATTGAATGAGAAATAAAGTCATATCGCACATTTTTCCGCGTATGGCTTTATTTCCAATTCAAATTCGAAATAAAACCGTATCATTTTCTAAAATTTTACGAAATAAAACCATACAGTAAAGTTAATACAAATTTTATAGTAAAGAAAGTGAAACAAAATAGAAATTGATAAATAATTGTAAGTAGCAAGTTTCTAATTTTTTTAATAAACTGAAATAAAATATGTTACCCGCCGAATCCCCGCTAACTCAATTATTGAAGCTAGATTTTGCATTCATACTTATTTTGTTCGAAAAATAATACCAATCAGTATCTCACACACGCATATGGAAAAAACGTATACCAATTATTTTGAATCCAATTCTAAAACTCCTTCCTAACTCCTTTAATAACAAAGAGATTAAAATAGTGGCAGAAGCCGCTTCCCAACTCGTGTTAAACATATAGTGTAACACTGATATTATACTGAAATACTGAATTTGTAGCCAATAATGTTAAAACAACCCCCAAAAATTCAATTTTTCTAAATAATATCTATCTAAACAATAAAATAATGAATTTGGATTTTTTTTTGGATTTTAAGCGTAGTTCGTTAGTTTCAAAATCTGGGTTTCAATAATATGTTTAACGGAAAGTAGTGGCGGCCGCCCCGCTATCTTAAAAACTTTGTAGCAAAAATATTTATATACGAATAATAATTAGAAGGGATTTTAGAAATGGTTTCAAAATCAGGCAATTCCATTTTTCCAGAATATTTATATATATAGGTTTATACGAGATTGTAAATAAGGAGAGATTTTAGAGTTATATTCAAAAGCAGGGAAATACGCCTTTTACAGAATATTTATATATACGTGATATATGAAATTCTGTATATGTGTATATGTCAGATTCTCAATTAGGAGGGTTTTTGGAGTAGGATTTAAAATCAGAATTGCCGATTTTTCCAGAATATTTATACCTATATATTAAATATTAAAAGAGATTTATTATTAGAATTTTTATTTATAATTATTTTTGTTTAAAAACATAAATTGCTATAATTTTCGCAAGTAAAATTACATTTTTAAAAAGAAATAAAGCCATATGTCTTTATTTCGCAATTATATGCGAAAAAAAATCATATGCGAAAAAATTTACGATATGGCTTTATTTCTCATTCAATAGCGAAATAAAGCCATTATGGCTTTATTTCGTATGGCGTTATTTCACGGTACCTAATTTGTATTTAAAGGTTTTCTCCTCGTACAAGTGTTGTGTTTGTTATACTTAAAATTGGAACAGTTTTCAAACTTCTTTGTAAAATAGAATAGGTGTGACTGATTGCCTGCACATTTTATAAACGTGTTGCTGTTAGACAATGCTGTTCACCGTTTTAATAGACTTAAAATTTTTTAACCGATATTAGAATGATAAAAATTTTTAAAACACGTTTGTCGATTTCCGTTGATTTGTTCCGGCACAATTTACAAATTGTACTTTTACTTTAAATTAAAAACCTTTTGAGCGGCACAGAAATGCTCACCCGGATGTCATCTAATTAACTTGTTAATATTATTATAGCAGTATGATTGTAGGTCAAAAGGTTTTGCTAAATTTACTATTAAAATGCGTTTGTGGCGCAGAGAAAAAAAGGAGTAGGTATAGACTCAAAGGTATGGATCGGATCAAAATCAAAAAGTGAATCAAGCAGCTATTCATATTCCTTCTTTCGAACGATAACTCAAAAAATAAACAGCTAGGATTCTGAAATGTTCACAAATTCGTTTTAATGAAAGAGCCGTCATCGCTATTGGAAACCAGTCAGTTAGGTCCACGGGTAAACATTTATAATTGGTCTACTACAGTTTCGAGTTGCCGTAAAACTTCTTTATTTAGAAGAGCGTTACTCTATACCTTATTAAGCAGAGTGTCTGAAATTTTCCCAAAAATAGTTTAGCCAAAGTTTGTGCAAAATTTATTTGGGGTAGTGCACTGCGGCAGCAATTGGAGCTATTTTGATGAAATTTTAACTTTTTGCATATGGGAAATACCCTACACCCAGGGCCTTGCAGAGCTGAGAGGGGCCCAGGCCAATAAAAAATATGGGCCTCTTGTTTGAGTAAAAAAAAAAAATTTACATAGTTCTTTTATTATTTTTAATTTATTTAAAAAGTATGAAATTAATAATTAAATTACAAATAAGCTTTTCGAGCCTTAGTTGTAGCAAAATCTTTTATAATAGTTGAAAAATCAATATTTCGTGCAATATCTGAATTTATATGTAAACTTGATAGCCCATTCAACCGTTTTTGGCTCATTGCAGATCTGTTAAAATTTTTAACCCTTTTCAACACACTGAAACTGGGTTCCGCAACTTTCTTCGTCAGACGATATGGAAATTTATTGTTTTCAGCATCATTTGGGATGTTTTCAGGTATTTTAAAATGTTCAATTTTCAAAAAATTTTCCATTTGCATTATATTTTTCTTGTTAAGCAAGGCGACGTCATCGTTGAAAACAGGTATTGAAGTTATTGCTTCAATTCCTTGGACATTGGGTAAATTAGATGACACGTAATTTTCTTCCATGTTTGCATCATCAACAATTATCTGTAATGGTGACAAAGAATCTTCTATTTGTTCTGAAGTTATACTTTCAACCACCGAAATTTGGGCATCAACATCAGCAATAACATTTGCCATTTGTGAAATAGCATGAGTAGTTTCATTTTCAGGATTGACTGTTTGATTGACAATCTGTTCAGTGATGTTTTTTTTATTAAAGAATTTCGTTAATCGTGGCAGACTCTTGGCTTTTTCTTGTTCTTTTTTCTGTCGTTTCTTGCTTGCGCCACTCGGATATGTTCTTTTCATTATATTCCTAAAATTAATTACTTATGAATTAAATAGAACTATTTTTAATATTAACTCCATTTAAACTTAGAGATTACAAATATCACTAAACAATAAAAAAAAACACTAATTTTATAATCACTAAAATTTATAGTACGGAACCAAAAGCTATACTCAATAGGAAAATTAAAACTGTACTGAATAGGAAATATAGTTAAATTTTTAATAATTGAAAATTAAATATTCTTTTTTATGCAATTGGCCTACTACGTTAAAATTTTTTGTATTTTTCAGAGTTCAACATATTCGTTTTTATGCAATTGGCCTACTACATAAAAAAGTTTTATACATACATATATAACACTAACTTGAAATTTTTACTATAACTTTTGTATCGTTATATTTTATAAATCTTTGGTTAAAATAAAATAAATTAATACTCAAAATAATATTTCAACTTAATTTTTCCGCACCTACTGTGACCAAATTAGGAAATAAATAGAGGCCCTTTCACAACTCGGGGCCTGGGCCAAATGGCCCTCATGGCCCACCCTCTGTTATGGCCTGTCTACACCTATGTGGTTCAAATTTAATGGGAAGTCCATAAGTCATTTTAAAACCATAAAAGCTTTTATTAGTTTGAGCGTAAGACATAGCTAACCCAATTAACTTTTTACCACTAAAAACATTTTATAATTATTTTATCAATTCAAAAATATTAAAAATTCTTTCAAATTTATCTATTTAAAAATATTAAACAAATAAACTTTAAATAAATGGATTCATAAAATGCAATTACAAAATTACATATTTAAGACTTTTTATCCAATTCAATAAAATTGTACATACTTGCAGCAATTACTTCTTTTCAGGATTTTTAGCTGAAATGCATTTACTGTTGAATGATATAGTACTTTTGATTAAATATTTCAATTTTAAATAATTTTTAAATTTATTCTTTTAATTTACTTATTTTTTAATGTTTTATATAATTAAACTCAAACTTATTCGAAAGAAATTTTAATTTGTAATAATATAAATATAAAAGTTTATATAATCAAACAAATCGGAAAACACAAAATTTTTTGGAAGGCCGCCCGGCCGTAATGAGTTAATATATTCCAACCAACTTTATACGACCACTTCCGCTAGCTTAGAGGAACATTTATGCAAATGGGATAATATATTCCAACCAACTTTATACGACTACTTCCGCTAGCTTAGAGGAACATTTATGCATATGGGTTAATATATTTATACGACTACTTCCGCTAGCCAAGAGGAACATTTACGCAAAATTTCAAGTCAATCGGTCAAACCGTTTCGACTCGACGTCAAAACATTAAAAACGCTTCATTGCGGTTTCGTGTCCAAACGGGTTAACCGAACTCAACAAAAATTTGTGTCAGCCTCTCTTTTCGACTTCAAAACCACCCTGTAAAATTAGACACAAATCGGAAACACAAAACCTTTTAGAAGCCCGCTAGGCTGAAATGGGTTAATTCAATCCAACTAAATTTATACAACTAATTCTGGTTGCTAAAATAGACATTTGTGCAAAATTTCAAGTCAATCGGTCAAAAAGTTCTGACTCGACATCAAAAAAACGAAAAAGCTAAAAATGGCTCTGGAGCCGCAACCTGTTGACTTATAAAAATGTTTCATAGTCTATATCACCCCACGGGCTCTCAGAATTATTCCTCTAAAATTTTGTGACAATCGGACCAGCGGTTTTCACGTGAATTCTGGACAAACAAAAAAACAAATTTTCTTCTTTATATATTTAATTGTTTTGTCACTTAAAACCTATTTTATTTACGCATCTTAACATTTTATTTTTTATATTCTACACCTATGGAATAGAAAAACGGTATATTAACTTTGATATGGTGTTTGTAACCACCTAAAGGAAGCGAGCTAGATATGGAAAAGTATATATACTTGTAATCAGTGTGACCTCTCTAGTTGATATAGCCGTCCGTCCATAGGCACGATAACTCAAAAACTAATTGAGCTATCTTGATGAAATTTTAACTATAGGTTACTAGGACTTATATCTCCTCCTTAGCCTAGGTGGTTAGAGCGCAACCTTGCAATCTAAACACTGTGGCAGTCCCGGGTTCGAATCCTGGTGGGAGATACCATATCCAGTAAAATTAATAATTATAATAAATTAATATATAATAAATTATAATATAATAATTCTATACCTAAAAATATAATAATAAATAATTAGTAACAAATAATATAAAAAAATATACCTATAATCGTGTTTCCAGCTATACTCTATAATCTAATAATTAATACTGAATAAACAATAACCTATATGTAATTGAACGACAATGTAATTGCAACTGTCATATGCAATTACAATGGCAGTACGCACCTAAATGACACGGTTTCTCTACTTGACCGATAGATGACACTAGGGAAAAAATTAAGAAGCGACATCTTGTAGATAGACTACAGTAGACTAATCATTTACTTAATTGAAAAAAAGGAAAAAACGATTCGAAACACAAGGCAAAGCCTCGGATAAGAAAAAAGCAGATGGAGATGCCTAGTAGATATCCTATGCTCCCAAGAGGAGTAATAAGGACAAAAAAAAAAAAAAAAAAAAAAAAAAAAAAAACTAGGACTTAAAGTACGGCGGGAACGGCTGGGATATGGGCGAAATCGTACCATGGTTTCGGGTTCTGGAACCTTTGAAAAGTTCAAGGGCTAAGAAACATATATCTTAAAAACACCATAACTCAAAAACTAATGACGCTATTTTGATGAAATTTAAATTCTAGCTTACTAGTAATGAAAGTAACATGGGAATGGGAAAAACTTCGAGTTCTGGTCGAATAAGAACAATGAGTTCGAATTCTAGAAGCTTTTGATCTGATTGAGACCAGTATAATTTCGAAACCAAAGAAGATAAAACCTTATATTTGGGGCATAGGTGTTTCTTCTTATTTCGTGTGACAAAGAATAAACGATAAAATACTGGGAGAGTCATCCATAATCATTGGAGAGTCATCCATAATACTTAGACAAGTATTGCGAGAATTACCATCCTTGGCAAAAAGATGTTCTCTAAAGTCTTTATACCCGTGCAAGTTTAATTATTTTATAAGATGGAATTTTATAAAATAATATTTTTTTAATAAAATAGTTTTTATTTATTTAATCAAAACACAAAAATATTTTATTTTTATTTAAATTTTTATTTAGTGTTAAACGTTACGAATCTAGACTTAAACTAACTTTTTAGTTTTACAAATTTTATAATTAACATTAAATTTTAAATATTGATTATTATTAATATTTTACAAAGAAAAACCAGAAAAAGAAATTTATTACATTTTCAAGTGCTTTCCATTTTATTGCACTTGAAAAGGAAATTGTGTAAGAATTTAATTTTAAATAAAAAATTGTCTTGTTAGTGTTAAACGTTACGAATCTAGACTTAAACTAACTTTTTAGTTTTACAAATTTTATAATTAACATTAAATTTTAAATATTGATTATTATTAATATTTTACAAAGAAAAACCAGAAAAAGAAATTTATTACATTTTCAAGTGCTTTCCATTTTATTGCACTTGAAAAGGAAATTGTGTAAGAATTTAATTTTAAATAAAAAATTGTCTTGTGTTGTAATTTGATCTCTTATATTTAATTTAATGACTTAATTTTGGTTTATTATACTTGAAGTAGAAATTTCGTAAGAATTTAATTTTAAATGAAAATTGTTTTTGGTTTTTTTGTAATTTGATTCTTTTTTATTTAATGACCTAATTTTAGTTTATTGTACTTTGAAACCAAATGTTGCATATTGTTTAATAGCGGTCAACAGAATAAAGGAAAAGAAAAACAACAAAAATTATAATATCAAGTATGTTGGAATACTTGATATTCAATGTAATTGATTAATATGAAATATTAAGAAAAAGAATTATAGAAATTAATTTATTGATTAGACCTCCTAGAAATTACATCTTCTAAGAATAGGTTTGTTGGATATATGACTCCCCCATCCTTAGGATTTTTGTACTCCTGGACAATATCTTCAGTTTTAGTATTGGTTATATTATTGATTATTTTTCCTTTTCTTCTTTTACTTTGTAGAATTACAAAAATTAATAAAATTACAACTATAATTACTATAACGATTGTATTAGTATGAGTTAAATTATCATAAATTTTTCTTTTATAATTAATTTCAACAATTTCTTTATTATTTTCTGATTGTTTTAAATTTAAAATTTCAAGTTTAACAGTATTATTTATATTTTTAATCGTTATATAATTAGGTATTACAATATTGTGTTTGAATTCTTTGTTTTTATTAGAAAATTTAATGTTATCGATTTCGATATTACAATTATTAAAATAAATAATATAGTTTTTGTTTAAAAGATAATTCATATTGTTACAATTGTTTGTTAAATTCTTATTTTGAGCATTTTTTATTAATATTACACCTTGATCCAATTCCATTATTTTAAAATTTTCTTCGATAGTTTTAGAACAATTTGTATATGATTTAATAAAAAGATTTGATATACAGTTTGAGGTTAGTTTTAGCTTGTTTTTATATTTTTCTTGAGTAATATAATATGTTTTATTTTCAAATTTTGAATTTTGAATTTGGCAATGCAAATATTTTATACTTGGTAGAATTTTCTCTACTAAGTACTGGTATTTCCAATATAAATATTAATTTATTACTATTTGTTGTTGCAACTGAACTCTTAAGTTCTTGAATTTTGAAAATATCTATGTTATAAAAATCTATTTCTTCTGGTGTTAGAATGGACCTACTCATTATTTGATGTTTAGCAAATATGACATTTTCTTGAATTTTTTCGACTTCTTCGTTTAGAAGATTAATGTTAGTAATTATTTGCAAGTATTGTAGTTGTTTAGTAATATTTTTATTTTCCATTGGAACACTATTTAGAAGTTTTTCAATTTTTATGTGGTTGTTATTAATGGTTTTTTTCAGGATTTCAATATTATCTTGAAAATTATTGTTTAATTTTATTTGTTGGTTATGATTAATTACTAGATTATGGGTATTTTGTTCAAGGGTTTTTAGATATTCTTCTATTTCAACTTTATCATCTTCGTCCATTGTACCAAATATCCATTTTAAAAATGAGCCACCAATATTAGCTAATGCTCTTTTATGTCTATAGGGAATTAATGTCTTGAAAGTATGTTCTAATTTGTTAATTTTGTCTTTTAACGTTTTCAAAGCAATTTCGTCTTCTGGAGTTTAAAATGAATTTCTTATATTATCTTTTATCATATTTATTGTATAATCGATTTCATTTAATTCAATAACGTGAAGGATTTTAGTATAGCTATCAGACGGATTCAGTTTCTAATTTTTCTATATTAATTGTTGCTTCAGCTTTATTTAGAATTATAATAAGTATAAGAATCTGAATAATGACTTTAACGGCAGTTGTTATTTGTTGAGTTACCTGAAACGAATTTATATTTTCTTTTAACTCTTGTTGGATGTATGTTTTTATTTTGATAATCAGTAATTTTATAGTTTATTTTCTTAATTTTAATTTTCTTATATCTAGGCTGTTCTTTATACCGTACTATTGCAGGGTTTTGTATTAGAATCTCGTTGTCATTAGGTAGTTCAAAAGTTTTTCTGTTTTTGTTTAATTTGGAAATAATTTTCTGTTTTTTATTTAATAATCTGTCCTTGATTTCTTGTAAACTTCGAATTTTATTATTGGTAAAGTCAATGGGCCTTACTTCAGTTACAGAATGTAGTGTATTATTATAAGCTTCAACAGCTTTTAATATACAACTTTCAGTATTATGGTTGGGATCAGTTAATGTTAAAATCCTAATATGTTCTGTAATTGTTCCGTGAGCTCTTTCTATATCAGAATTACCTGTATGACTTCTGGGAGAGGTAAAGTGTATTTCTATATTTTCTACTCTACAAAAGTCTTTCAAATTTAAACTATTGAATTCATTGTCAAATACAAATGTTTTTGGTTTACCGAACAGAGAATTTCTTAATCTTAAAGCTTGAATAATGGTAGCGCTATTTCTATCATTTAGTTTAATTATTGATAAGTGTTTCGTAAATTTATCTATAGTTGTCAAAAATACTTCTTTTTTTAAGTAGTAAGTATCGCCATGAACTATTTCATTTGGTTCAGAAGGTGTTGCAGATATATTAAAATTATATTGATTAGGTTTCCGATCATACTTTGCTAGATTACAAATATCACAGTTATTTATATATTTGTAAATAAGGTCTTTCATTTTTGGAAAATAGTACTTGTCTTTCATTTCATTAAAATTTTCTAAGATACCTCTATGATTTGTTTTTTCATGAGTTTCTTTTATTATTTTTAGTAAGTCGGTTTCGCTTTCAATTTCTTGATCTAATTTAGTACATTTAATAAATTTTACCTTACTATCGTTACTAAATAATTCTATTAATTTTGTTTGTAATATTGCAAATTTATTATCGTTTAATTCCGAATAAATTGCAGTAATACCTTTTTGTATGAACCTTCGTAGTAAATCATTTAAATAAATTTGATTTTTTAAATCGTCTTCGGATATAAAAATTTTTTTATATTTGTTATATTTAATAATCAATTCACCTGGTTTATTTGCTACTAGGTGGATTTGATTAAAATATTTGTTTACTATATTTTCATCCAAATTTTCGATGCCACTATGAATTGTATAATCACTTTCAATGTTAGAAAACTCATTTAATTGAAAAATGTTATTTATTTCATTTTTTTCGACATTGATTCTGCTAAGGAAATCAGCCACTTTATTGTTTTTTCCTTTAATATATCCTATTTCGAAATTAAATTCATTTAATTTCATTCTCTATCTTTGTAGTTTTGAATTTGGTTCTTTTAATGAATTTAGCCAAACTAAAGGTTTATGATCCGTTTCTATTATAAACCTAACACCAAAAAGATATGGTCTAAAATACTTAGTTGCCCAAACAATTGTTAAGGTAAATTTTTGATTAAAATTTGGATATCTTAATATTGGATCATTACTAATGATTTCTTTAAGTTTCTCGAATGCTTGAATATATTTAGGATTGTTAATGTCAATTTTATTATCTTTCTTTAGGCAATAAGTTAAAGCTTATTGTAGTTGGTTGAGCAATTTTAGCGTAGTCTTTAATAAACTTACGATAATATCCGGTAATACCTAAAAAGCTTTTAATAGATTTTCGAGAGTTTGGTAGTTTTAGTTTTTTTATCATATCAATTTTTTTTGGATTTGGTTTAATTCCTTTATCTGTAAGTAAATGTCCTAAATATTCCGATTCTTTAGAAAAAAATAGACATTTATCTAATTGTATATTTAAACTAAATTTTCTTAACCTCTCAAATATTTTCCTAATTGCATTTTCATGTTCTTGTAGTGACGTACTGAAAATTAGTATATCGTCTAAATATACAACACAGATATGATTTATAAAGTCACGTAAAACATAATTTATCATTCGTTGGAATGTTGCAGGAGCATTCTTTAATCCGAACGGCATCCTGACAAACTCGTAATGACCTTGAGGGGTCGAAAAAGCTGTTTTCGGTTGATCTTTTTCGTCTACAAGAATTTGATGAAATCCTTTAACGAGATCAATAGTAGAAAAATATTGGGCTTTACCTAATTTATCAAAAAGAGATTCAATATTAAGAATAGGAAATTTATCGTCAATAGTAATCTCATTTAATTTCCTATAATCTATGACTATTCTCCATTTTTGTTTTCCTGATTGATCTAATTTTTTGGGAACTACCCAGATAGGCGAATTATAAGGAGAATTACTATGTTTTACTATTCCTTGAGATAGCATTTCGGAAATTTGTTTTTCCACCTCATGTTCATGAATCTTAGGAAATCTGTAAATTTTTGAATAGATAGGGTAGCTAGTTTTTGTGATAATTTGATGCTTAATGCAATTAATATTGGTTAAGGTCTGACCCTCTTGATAAAAAAGATCTTTATTTTCTGTTATAATTTTTTTTAATATTTTATGTTCTTCATTATTAAGATGGTTTGTTTTTATAAAATCAAATATATTTGTTTTTAAATCTAACGAATATAATTCATAAGTGTCATTATAAGGACAAACATTTTTAAATTTTGTTGTTTTTCCCATTATTTCGATCGTGTCGTTTTCAAAGTCTATTTTTGCTCCTACGGCTTTCAATACGTTTTGTCCTATAATCGCGTCAAATTGTTTATTATTAAGTTTTAATACTTTCCAAAGGATTTATGCTGAGTGATTAAATTCTATTGGAACGTCAGTAATTAATGTATGGAATATTTTACTAGCACCGAATAATGTGAGAATTTTTATGTGATTTTTCAGTTTTTCTTTTTTTATTTCGGGGAATAAGGTTTCATTGATAACTGATGTTGTAGCACCTGTATCAATCAAACAATTTATTTTTTTATTATCAAATATTGGTAAATTGGACTATTGGTAAGTTGGTTTCCGAGGCACTGAACGAAAATTTTCTTCGGAATGTTCATTTTCGTTATCTAAAACAACATTATTAAGATTAGCATCATAAGTATCCATTGGCTCAGTAGGTTGATTATTTGTAAAATTTCCGCTATTATTACGACGGAATCTACTTTGCCCTGAATTGTTATGATTAATTTGACTGTTAGAATTAGAATTATTTCTATTAAAATTATTATTGGGATTATTATTATAATTATTATTATTATGACGTGGAAAATTATTAGAGCGATTAGAATTATTATTATAATTATTATTTGTAAAATTTCTTGAGCGATTGCTATTTGAATTGTTATTATAATTATTGTTTGAATTAGAATTAGTATTAGGACGATTATTATTGTTTTTATTTCTATCATTACGCGAAAAGTTTTGATTTCTATTAAAATTATAATTATTACTATTGGTGGAAATACCAGTTTGCAGAAGCTCATAATAGGCTTCTTCTAAATTATCAATGTTTTTAAGCCTTAAATACATGCTATCGGATCTAGGAAGTTTATTAAGAAATTTTTCTAATATGCTTTTTTCGTTATTTGATGGTTTAAAATCAATAGGGGAATTTGGATCAAGTTTATATTTTAAATTTAATTTATCTAATATTTTTGTTAATTGGTTATAAAATTGACTTACATTTAAAAATTTTATTTCATCTGCTTGTTCTTTCAGCTTAAGGTAATCTTCTTGTACCCCGAACGATCTCTTTAGTTGATTTTTAATTTCATTCCATGTCGCGTTTTCCAATCTTCGTATACTAACGGCTGCTGCACCTTGTATTTTGGATAATATTATACTGCCAAGATAAGCTTTTAAACCTGGATCTGGTGTTAAACCCATGATATTATCAGCTTCTTTAAAAAATGATACTAGCTCAAACGTTCCATCTCTTCTAAACACTGGAATTGATCTAGCTTCGGATATTAGATCATTTGTTGATATTGAGTTAATTGTCAAGGCCATTTCTGATTTTTTTTTTTTTTTTTTTTTTTTTTTTTTGCGAAGGTTGATGGAAAGCATCGAAAGCCGCCCAGAATCACTGTACGGGGTTCATCTGGGGAGTGTTGGACTTTAACCAACTAAAACCACCCACCTTTTTTTAAAACCAAACTTGGTATGGACCTTAAATACAAATGTATTGTTTGGTTTTCAGGATCGGGATTGGGAAGGAAATTAGGATTAGGATTAGGATTTAGGAGTTTGAATAATGATGGATAAAGGAATTAATTTAAAGGAAAGTCATGAAGATGGATGTTAATGTTCTTCTTAAACTTTATTGGATCGTACATATAAAAACTACCAACTTTGGGAAACACATTACATGGTAACTGATTCCATAATCGCGATGTACGCACAACAAACGAATTTCCATAAGCCGTGTTTCGCCATCTTACTAATTCAACTGAGTAGGGGTGAGCATCTGTCGCACTCCTTGTTTCACGTTGAAAAACTTTTAGGGGAGGCATTAATTGTTTGATTTCGTTGGAACAGGTGTTCGTCCCTACGAGGTATCTATAAAACAGAGTTAGTGACCAAACGGTTCGCCGATGGTTAAGTGGAGTGAGCGATGAGGTAACACTGGGATCATTTATAAGACGGATAGCTCTATTTTGCACTTTATCAAGATATCCCAGTGCGGTTTGGGGGGCTCCAGCCCAAATATGTGCATTATACTCCATTTTTGGTCTAATGTAAGTTTTATAGATTTTTAGAAGATCAGGTGCAGTAAAGTAAGTTTTACAGCGAAACAAAAAACCTAAACATTTAGCTGCATCTTTAGCTATACCAAAAATGTGGTTTGACCAGGTCAATTTTTGGTTTAACCCGATACCCAGAATGTTCAGGTCTGTTGTGTGCTGCAAAGGTATACCCTGAAATGACAAGCTGGGGGTAGATATTGCAATTTTCCGCGAGATTAAACAGCATTGGGTCTTTTTTGTGTTGAAATCAACACGGTTACACTCTCCCCATTTTTGGATTTTTGCTAAATCATTGTTTAGCTCACTAGTCATGAAATTTTTTGCTGTTGTGTTAATCTGATGATTAATGTTACAGCGACTATGAAATTCATAGGAAGCCACAAGGGTGCTGTCATCTGCGAAACTGTGAATTGGATTGGAGGTTATTGAAAGTAAGTCATTGATAAATATTAAGAAAAGAGTTGGGGATAGAACAGATCCTTGGGGGACACCAGCATTTATTTGAAATTGGTTGGATGTATAACCATCCACAAGTACACGAATTGTGCGATTTGAGAGAAAATCTCCAATCCATTTTAGAAAAACCCTACCTAAACCTAAAGCTTCGCATTTTGCTATTAAAGCATCATGCCATACTCGGTCAAAAGCTTTAGATATATCCAAGGCTACAACATCAGATTCACCAGAGTGGTGAAGACTGATATTTAGCTTCTCGCAAAGGTAAGTCATGAGATCACCGGTTGAACGACGGGCTCTGAACCCGTATTGTCGATCATGGAGCAAACCTTTGCGATCAAGGTATTTCAGAAGCTTTATGTTTACAATTTTTTCCATTACTTTGGAAAGGACCGAGGTTATAGCAATAGGGCGGTAGTTTGAGGGATCGCTTTTGTTGCCTTTTTTTGGAATTGGAAAAACATTCGCAACCTTCCATTGGGCAGGATGAGTACCCGAAGTAAAGGAAAGGAAAAAAAGGTTGCGGAGAGGTTTTGAAATAGTGGAATAAGTTTTTTTGAGAACCATTGAAGTGATTCCATCCGGACCGGCCGATTTGTTTGCGTCAAGATTTTTCAATATTTTCATCACTGTTCGTGTCCTGAAGTAAATTCTACCAAAGGAACAGCCAACGCGTGGAATATGAGGTGGATTTTGTGTTGACTGGGGCAGTGTTGAATTGGAAGCAAATTGTTCACCAAACAGGTTTGCTTTTTCTTTAGAATCTGACACAATTCTGTTATTTTTATCAACAAGTGGGGGAAAAGAGGAATCGCTTACGTCCTCCTTTAACCCCTTTGTAAAAGTCCAAAAGGACTTGCTGTTCTTTGGCATGTGGAGCAACCTACGTTTTATTCTTTGGTTGAATAAGAACTTTTGTTTGTTGATAACTCTCTTGCATCTATTTCTGGCCACTATATAGTTGGCTCTGTGAGACTCCGACCGATTGTGTTGGTAACGTTTAAAAGCCTCCTCCTTATTATGAATTGCTTTACTACAAATGCGATTGAACCATGCATTCGGTTTTCGCTGAATACTTCTCATGGAGTGAGGTATGAACAACCTCATGCCAAGCAAGATGGTTTCACTGATCGCATTTGCAGCAAAGTTAACATTCTTGTTGCGAAAACACATTGACCAATCGAAATCTTTAAAAAAGTTGTTTAAACCTTCCCAGTTGGCACGATTATAATTCCATACCAGTTTTTTGGGAGGAGTCTTTCCATTGATCACTGTGTTAATATGGAAGCTTGTTTTCACCAAACAATGGTCGGAGCCCCCCAGTGGGCAACCAACTGAAACCACATACTTTTCAGGATGTGTAGTCAGAAACAGATCCAAGAGGTAACCTTCTTGATCAGCACGGTCAGGGACCCTAGTGGGATTTTGAACAAGTTGAGAAAGGTGGAACATTGATGAGAACAGTTCAACTTGCTTCCCAATTGAGTTTTGGCTCAAAGAAGAATTACTTGAAAAATGAAGCCAATCTCTGTTATGGATATTGAAATCCCCAGCCAGAACTATTTCAGTTTTTGGGCATGACTCCAAAATTTCATTAATCTGGTTAGAGAGATTTTCAATCTCCGTAGCAGTTTCATGTTCATTTGAGTTGGGTGATCTGTATAAGAAACAGAAATGTATGACATGTTTTCCAACGAGAATTTTGACCCAAATGTAATGGAAGGTTGGGCTAGAAGCTTTATATTTATGAAGAATGTTGAAAACTATGTCATTTTTAATGAAGATAGCGATGCCTCTTTTAGGGACGAAGTGTGAAACAATTGAGTAGCCTGTAATACTAAAATTATCTTTTTGGCCACTAACTTGCGTTTCACATAGGGCTAGGATAGCTGGTTTTGAAGAGTTTAAATGGCATTCTACGGCATGAAAATTCGTCTGCAACCCACGTATGTTACAAAAATTAATACAAAAGTTGGCAATTTTGATACAGAAAATGAATACAAAATTTTAAGAATCAAAAAAAATAAAAAATTTTTAAAAATAGAAAGATTTTAAGAATAGAAAAATGAAATAAAAGTAAAAACCGAAATTTTTCTTAATTTGAAATTGAAAGAAAATTATATTTGAATTTTAAAACAAATAAAGAAAAGAAGAATTTAAAAATTTAGAAATTAAAAATAAATATGTACGATTTGACCACCTTAATTAATGATTAACACCGGTTAATTTAATTTTACTCAAAGTGAGAAAACGACTTATATCAAAGTTCAACAGTTTTTATCTTGCACGATATAATGGCGAAACACTATATGTGCCCTTATTGAACGAAGTTACAGTCGCAAACTCACACAAAGTAAAACCACATGTATTTTAGATTTTAATATAAAAAAAAAAAAATTTTATGTTTAAGAAGAGAAAAATTTAATTTAATGATGTTTCACTTGTTAGCTTTATGTTGTTCAAAATACTATTATATTCACTAATAGTTTCGAGTTTAAGTTTTTGATTATTTTTGAATAAGATTCGATATGGTTTCATTCACTCACACAATTAAAAAAAATATTTTCTTTTTTGTGTTCTTTTACCGCTATAAATTTTGAAAAAAAAACCTGACGTCACCTTTGTCACTTTAGTTTTTTTTTATAAAGTTCTTCAATACAAATTTAAACGTTAATTGAAGTTATCTTGCTTTAACTTTAATATTAATATTGAAAAAGTTAGTAAAGTTTTATTAATCAATTTATTAGTTTTTCTCAAAGAAAAATTTTTATACTAAAGTCACTGGTAAAATCTTGTTAGATAACATTCACTTTTGTTTATAATATATTATCTACCGTTATCAGACGTCAGTTAGCGATCCTACCGACTGCGCCAGTTTAATTATTTTATAAGATGGAATTTTATAAAATAATATTTTTTTAATAAAATAGTTTTTATTTATTTAATCAAAACACAAAAATATTTTATTTTTATTTAAATTTTTATTTAGTGTTAAACGTTACGAATCTAGACTTAAACTAACTTTTTAGTTTTACAAATTTTATAATTAACATTCAATTTTAAATATTGATTATTATTAATATTTTACAAAGAAAAACCAGAAAAAGAAATTTATTACATTTTCAAGTGCTTTCCATTTTATTGCACTTGAAAAGGAAATTGTGTAAGAATTTAATTTTAAATAAAAAATTGTCTTGTGTTGTAATTTGATCTCTTATATTTAATTTAATGACTTAATTTTGGTTTATTATACTTGAAGTAGAAATTTCGTAAGAATTCAATTTTAAATGAAAATTGTTTTTGGTTTGTTTGTAATTTGATCCTTTTTTATTTAATGACCTAATTTTAGTTTATTGTACTGTGAAACCAAATGTTGCATATTGTTTAATAGCGGTCAACAGAATAAAGGAAAAGAAAAACAACAAAAATTATAATATCAAGTATGTTGGAATACTTGATATTCAATGTAATTGATTAATATGAAATTAAGAGAAAGAATTATAGAAATTAATTTATTGATTAGACCTCCTAGAAATTACATCTTCTAAGAATAGGTTTGTTGGATATATGACTTGCATACATATATGATTATACCCGTGCATTAATATATGACATCGTTATACCCGTACATACATATATGACATCGGGTATATTAAAATTGCTCCTCCGTTTTTAACGCATCGATCTAGACGAGCTAGATATAGTGTCAAGGGTACGTATCGGCTCAGAATCGAAAAATGAGTCGAACTAGCTATGTGTGTCTGTCCGTCCGTCTGTCCGTCTGTCCGTCCGTGTGTCAGCACGATAACTCAAAAACTAAAAGAGCTACAGTTTTGAAATGTTCACAAAATATTTTTCAATCAATTTCTAGGTTCCCTATTTTTTTTGGTTAAGATCGGACCAAAACTTCGGGTAGCTCTCGAACAACTAACTTTTTTAACTCCAATATTTTCATATAAAAATTTGAAATATTGCTATGCATCTTGTATTTAACATGAAATTATATGAATTTTATTTTTTTTTTTGTTTTGTTGTTTTTTTTTTTTTTTGTAGATAACGATTTCGAGTTACGATTTCATATGATTTAAATGATGCGTAGTTTAAAAATAATTTAAGATGAGCAAAAAAGAACACAAAGATTTTTTTTAAGTAAATGGCTTCATAAAAAATTTTTTATATGAATTCATATAATATGTATAGGTGTAATATTTTGCATGCTTTGTATTTTGATATTAAGAGATATAATCATTATGAATATGATGACTATTATCTATCATGATGATAATTATATCAATATGATTATATGATGCTTATTTTGCTTAGGTTTAATATATTCGTGAATTAAAAATCAATTATAAGAGATAGAATTGAAAAATTAGAGCAAAAGTTTTGAAATTCATACAAAACATTTTTTGGACATTTTTGAGGTTCCCTATTCTTTTTGGTTAAGACCAAATCAAGGTTTCGGGGAGCTGCAACACAACTTATTTAAACCAATATGAATTTCTTCAAAAGTAATTATACCATGAAGATGAAAATTACACACGGTTAGTTTTATAATGAATCAAGAACTTATATGAAGTTTCAAAATGTTACGGATTCATTTTCGGGGGGTTGCCATACAACTTCTTTGCATCAATATGAATTTCTTGGAAACTGATTATAAACGAGGTTGAAAATTATACACGGTTAGTTATATAATGAATCGAGCACTTATATGAAGTTTCAAAATGTTACGGCCCCGTTTTCGGGCAGCTGCCATACAAAGTTCTCAATTCGTTAACTGTGAATTTAGAAGCTACGAGATTAAAATTAAAACTGGGCAGGTAAAGTAATAGGGCAAGTTAGTTGGCAAAGTTGGACATCATTCGGACCAACTTTTAGGGTGGGCCATTTTTTTTTTTTATGGTTTTTTTTTTCTGTTTTTAAGCAACAATTATGGTACCTATAATGAATTAAAAATTTATTTTTTTTCTGTTCTTTTTTTTTTTTAAGCCAAAATTATGGGATAATACCTACCAAACTTAAATATTTTTTTAACTATTTTACTTTTTTATATTTTTTTTGTAATATTTATAATACCATAGGGGACATAAATAACGGTTAGTGGGTATGCACGGGTATCTAAAAGTTGACAAGGGCAACTATAATCTTCCTCGTTACACCCTACACCTATGGAATAGGTAAAGGGGTATATTAACTTTGGTATGGTGTTTGTAACCACCTAAAGGAAGCGAGCTAGATATGGAAAGGTATATATATTTTTGATCAGCATGACCGCCTGAGTCGATATAGCCATGTCCGTCCGTCCGTCCGTCCGTAGGCACGATAACTCAAAAAATAATGGAGCTATCTTGATGAAATTTTAACTGTAGGTTACTAGGACTGAAAGTACGGCGGGGATTGCATATGGGCGAAATCGGCCCATGGGTTCAGATTCTGGACTTTTTAATTGATCGAAGGGCTAACAAACATATATAAAAAATCACGATAACTCAACAACTAATGACGCTATCTTCATCAAATTTGTGCTGTAGGTTACTAGTAATGAAACTACTTTGGGGATTGCGTAAGGTCGGGATTGGACCATGTGTTCGGAACCTAGAACTTTTTGATCGAATTTAGGCCAAACGAGCATAATTCCGAAACCAATGAAGATAGAACCTCCAAATTTGGTATCAGGGTGTCCCTTCCTATTTCCTAAGTGTCTTGGGAATTTGGGTCCCATTGGAGTACTGGGTCGGGGACCAGCCACACATTTCCGAAGACCTTAAAGCATATCTTTAAAATTAATAAAGATAACAACTTGAAAAAATGTAGAAGCTTCCAATTTGCCACAGGGGTGTTCTTTACTATTTCCTCCGTGCCCCCCTAATTTGAGATCAATTGGAGTGGTGGTTCAGGACCTCTCTTAGACCTCCCAATGTGTAAAAGCTTATCATCGAAATTAATAATACTAGTAACATAAAATTAAGATAGAACGTTCCAATTGTATACAAGGGCTAACTAGTATTGAAAGTATGACGGAACTGCTAATGGGTGAAACCGTACCAAGGTTTTGGGTTCTGGAACCCTTGACAAGTTCAAGGACTAACAAACATATATCTTAAAAACTCAAAAAATAATGCCGGTATTTTGATGAAATTTAAACTCTAGGTTACTAGTAATGAAAGTACCATGGGAATTGGTTGTGGTCGAGTTTAATTTCAAAGCCAAAGAATATATTTCCTATGTCCTATGTGTCTCCGAAATCTAGACTTAATTGTAGTGGTTCAGCTATGTTCAAAGGTATTTGCTGCATTTATATAAAATTTATTTTAATATTTAAATGAATTATATGAAAAGGTCTAAATTTGTAATTGTATTTTAGAAATACATTTATTGCATATTTTGCGTTTATAAGCTTTTCTATTAGGTATATAAACTAACCATTTAAAATAATTGCAATTTTTAAAAATCTGGATTATTAAATAAATTATGCTTTGATTATCTTTTTATCACAAAATTTAATAATTAGAATTTTTTCATTTTGTAATTGAATTGGAATAAATATATTTTCATTTATTTCAAGTTTGTTTGTTTTTTAATATTTTTAAATAGATAAATTGGTAAGAATTTGTAATATTTTTTAATAGATTGTGTAATTAGAAAATGTTTTTAGTATTATAAAGTTAATTTGGTTAGCTATGTCTTACGATCAAAGTAATAACAGCTTTTATGGTGTTAAAATGACTTATGGATATGTCCTTAAATTTGAACCAAATAGGTGTAGGGTATTTCTAAGTCGGTTGCACCGACTGACTGTTTCTTTACTTGTTTTCCTATAAAGTTGTTACTACATACAAAAAAAAAAGTGTATTCTACACAAAAATTTTTTGCATACTAATACCTATTTTTATGGATACATGACATTTGAACTTTGTAAACAAACAAGACAATGTAAACAAAGAAAAAAAACATTTTATATTATGGTTTAATGAACGAATTTTTATTTAAAATTATTTGAAATTCATTAAAATTTTATCATTTATTTTAAATTAATAAAATTTTAACTTTGAATTGAAAAATTCGCGAAATATAAATTTAAAAATTAAAAAATAAGGTTATGTAATTTTTTTTTGTCAAAAGATATTAAAATATTTTAATATAAATTTAATCATTTTGCTCTTTCTCTCCTATTGAGAGTAAAAAATTTAAACACTTACGCGTACACATACATATCCAGTAAAACTGTAATACCTAAAGAACTGGAAGTGAATTTAAATCAAAGTATATCTATTACAATAAGAAGTTCGATTCTAATTTTACTATATACCTCTTTTCCAAAGTTAAGAATACTGGGCAAAATTTTCTCATGAAAACCTGCCTTTATACAAACGGTGAGACATAAGAAAAAATGATTAAGTACAAAATTAAAGAGATAAAAACATTCTTTCCAAAATATCCAAAATATCGGGTGTTTCAAAAGAAAATGAAGTTTAAATAAAATGTGTTTATTTATATGAACTAAAATCTTGCAACTGTTGTTGTTTTTTGAACTAATAAAGATCATATGCAGCATATAAACATCGTTAGTATAAAAAACTTAAATTCAGTAGTTCTAGTAATACTATAAACCTTATTTCAACTTTATGTTTTATTGTTTGTATCTACTAAATTATTTTTTTATTTTATCATATATACTAAATAATAATAATATTTTAAACTTTAAAATATTATATTACTTAGATAAGAAAAAAGTATAGGAAATTTAGTAAAATCAGATTTTAAAATAGTACTTAGTAATAGACATACTTATTATTAGAAATTCTTAAGAAATAATTTATAATTTAGAAATCTAAATAATAATACATATAAAACCAGTAAAACTGAAAAACGAAAGTCAAAAGAATCTCTTATTTTTGTGTTGTAATTTTTAAAATAATCGAACATAAAAACAAAAATAGGTTTGATACAATTTAGAATGCTTAGATTCAACTCATCAATTTTTTTTATTTTGTTTTGTAATTCTTAAAATAATCAAACATAAAAACAAAAATAGGCTTGATACAACAAAGAATGCTTAAGATTCAACTCATTATTTTTATTATTTTGTTTTATAATTTATGAGATAATCGAACATAGAAACAAAAATAGGCTTGATACAACACAGAATGCAAACATCAAACTCATTATTCCCTTGTTGTTGTTATTATCACTAATCTTTCATTCGATTCTCTTCCTATATTTTATTATACAAAAATTCAAGTGGCAAATGATAGTTTATGTCAGGGTTGCCAGATTGGGAGCTTTCGCGCCAATTGGGCTACTTGAACTCTTTAACAGGCGCGGTAATTTTTGGAAAAGCGCCCGGCGCTTTTTTTGGCTACAAAAAATATTGTGGGGGCCGCCCTTTTCATTTCTGATTTTGTTTGAGTAGTGCAATGCTGGTGATAAAATGTTTAAAGATATAAGTAAACTTTCTTTTATTTTATTATGTCTACCACATTCCAACGCTATAGTTGAAAGGGTTTTTTCAGTTATGAACATATCGAAAACCAAAATACGTAACAAAATGATGATTGAAATGTTATCATCTATCATTCGCATTAAATGTTATATGAAAACAGTTGGAGTTTGTTGCAAGACATTGAGTATAACAGATGATATGTTAAATCGTTTCAATTCATCAATTTATCAGAAAAATACTGAAAATAAAACATTTGCTGACGATATTTTGGAAGATGTTTTAGATTTTAACGCCGGAGCAAGCTTATAACTCATGTGATTTTTATGCAATCAAAAAATATTTTAGTTTACATTAATGACTATTATAAACTAAAAATTGTTGATGAAAAATTTTCTTTTGTTAAAATAATAACTAAATAATAGGTAGGTTATCAAAGAATTCTAACATTATTTTCTTATAGTTTAATTTGAATTTAAAACATAAAAGTGATTTAATTTTATATTAAAATAAATATATGTTTAAAAAATAAAATTTATGTTTTTTGCATTTTCACTGCCATCAGTTTACAGGCGCTTTTGGGCTACAAAATTTTTAAAATATGGCGCTTTTTCCAAAAAAAATCTGGCAACCCTGGTTTATGTTGTGGCAGGAAAATATGTATAAGTATAACCATAATGTATGTATAATGTTTAATTAAGTAACATAAAATGTACAATATTTATTGTGACGTAAGTAAAGTATAAATCAAAATTATTTTGTGTGATGTTTTTGGAGCAATATTTTATGTTAGAAAATAAGATTGATTTGATGAATTTGAATAAATTTTTCAATGGATTTTTGTGCAAATTTCAAGGGAAGTACTCCTTCCTTTTTATGTATGTAGCCCGCAATGGAACTTTTTTTGTAATAATAAGTAAAAACTTACATTGCTGTGTATAAAATTAGAATCGAACTTCTTATTGTAATAGATATACTTTGATTCAAATTCACTTCCAGTTCTTTAAGAATTACAGTTTTACTGGCTATGTATGTGTACGCGTAAGTGTTTAAATTTTTAAGATCATATTCATATACTTAGATATAAGTATATTCATATACTAAGTATAAGTAAATTTATATTTCTTTTACTTCTAAAATAATTTTTTTCGTTTAAGTATAGACACAACGAAACAAAATTTAAAAAAACTTACTTTTACTTACACCAGCATTTTTTTTAGAAAAAATAAAAAATATACCGTAATGAACTTCATTAATCTTGAAAAACGCAGAATAATATTATTTTAAATATTTTTTTAAAGGTTTTTTTAAATTTTACATTATCCTTACATTATCTTACTCTTTTTCAATCATCACCAAACTAACCTAAAATAAAAGGAATGTTATAAACATATTTTATATTTTTTATGCAAGCAGTATATATCCCTGGATTTGTTCCATTAAATTTCAAGACCTGAGAAGTAACCTGCAAAATACCCACAAAAATTTATATCATTTTTGATAATATAAATTTATACTTATCTAATCATTTGAATCAGCAATGCTCCAGGTCAACCATCCATCTTGCATCCATCAACTTATTTTAAATATTGTTTTTTTATATTTAAAAATAAAATTTTTCACAAAATGTTTCACTCTGTCCGTCCGTCCCTTTTTATCTACGGCTGACTAAAAAATATCAGCAACGGTAGGTATTGCAATAAATCGAAACTTGAAATTTTGGGAGGAGTTAGATCCTCAGAAATAATTAAGAGTCAGTTAGGAAATGTTTTTTTCCCGCCCCCCGTTTAGGAGCTGTAAGGGGCCGAAAATTGAAATTTTGCTATAAATTCTGCTTTTAAACACCTATAGTTTGAATACATGTGAACGTTTTGTTTTATTTATATACAAAATTAAACGCTCTAAAACAAAAATTTCAACCAGTGTTAAAGGTTTTTCCTAATTTTGACTTTATCTGTCCGTCTGTCCGTATGTTTACACAAACTTTTACACCGTTTTCAATAGAGGAAAAATTTTAACTGCGGGTAGGTATTGCAAAAAAAATAGTTTCATGGATGAAGTTTCGCCTTTACGTAGTTCCGCCCTCAAAATCGGAAGAAACCCTATACTTATAACGTTATAGCAAGAGTTCTATGAGGTATATTTTCAATCTGAAAGCTTCGAAAGAAAACTGCTTTAATAAGCTTTACAAATTAACTAATAAAAAAAAAAAACTAATTCATTGGGTTTCCATACGGTACTAAAATTTACCGTTATCCAATATCCTCACATAACTTTAGAACGGCTCAAACTAGGGATGTTAGATCCTCAGAAATTAGTAGAATTTTTTTGTTGCGCCCGTTTAAGGTTTTGCTTTTTTTAAGCGCCTGTAACTTGAATACCTGTTCAATTTTTTTTTTATTAATATACAAAATTTAGAGGTCCAACATTATATTTTAACATATGTTACAGGTTTTTCGTAAATTTAAAAGCGGTGCTTTAAATTGAAGAAAGTGTCTCTCAGTTTTACCCATTTTTGCTTAGACAGTAAAATTCTAAGTAAAATTTAAAATTTTGGTGGAATTCGCAATTTAATTTCTAGAACCTTGGTGGAGGGCTGGAAAAATTAAGGAGGGGTGAGAGGAGTGAAGTTAGACCCTTGAGAAATTTGGCAACTTTCCACATTGAAGGGCTACTAGGAACTTAATACTTAAAAATTTACTATTTTTATAAGTAAGCACTATCTTAGTCACCAGTGTATATATTTCCAAAATTAAACTCAGTATGTGACAAAATATAATTTTGAAAATGTGCTTTTTTAAAAACCCTTGGTTTTTTTCATCACTTGTTTAATTTGTTTTGCTAAACACAAATATGTGCAAGCTTAGTTTGTTGATTAATTTAAAGCATTAATGTTTAAATACTTTGACATGATATTTTGTCTTTTTTCTCTAATTGCGTTATATAACATTTTGTCCTTTTAACTTTAATTGCATTATACAATTATAAAATGTTTTTATTTTTAATTCAGGTGTCGCCATATCTGCTAAATTTAAATTTTGTTCGTTGGATTTTATTTAGATCGAATTTATTATATACCATGTAATCATATATCCTATATAATATCGTTCCGTAATATCGGACATTTTTTAAGTTATATAATGAAATGTAAATGTTTTACTTCTAAGGTTTATGAACTATATTACAAAAGGAAAAGTGAAAAAATGTTAGAAATAACACTTTTTAATACTTTTTTAAATCAATCGTAATCGAACCGCATAATTGTTTATAATATTAAAAATTTTAGACAAAAAATCAAGTTAATTATTTAAAATTAAATTATATTAAATTATTTTATACAAATAATTAGGCATAAATGAATGAACATTTTTTGGTCCTTCGGGTCGGATCTTTTAATATAAGTTATTATAATTTTAAATAAGTAAGATTTAAATAGGTTAAGTACCCTTATTTTCATAAAAATATTTTTGCAAATATAAATAAATGTTATTATACAAAATATGGGCTAATCGAGAAAAAAATTAAAGACATTTTTCCTGAAGTTAGCGAATATGCTAAGTAAACTTGAATTACCATACGAGAACCTCCTACAGTCATCCATCTTAACAAAATAACATTTGATAAAATTAACGGTGACAGCAGAAAACGGCCGTCCATTCATTATCTTTTCAGAACATTATTTCATGAAAAATCTATTCTGGCACCTGAGCAAAAATTGCTGTACTTAAAAAGGCATATTGTAGGTGAACCAGAAAACTTATTAAGACAGTTCCAAACCGCTGATTCAAACTACCAAAGTGCTTCGCAAATGTTAAAAGGCCGATACAACAATAAACGAATTTTAGTAGGGTCACAATTAAGGGTTTTTTTTTGCAGCTTTCTTTACACACAGTCCGCAGAGGGTATTAAAAATTTATTGGACACTACTACAAAGTGTTTACAAGCGCTGTAAAATTTAAATATCATAATAAATAATTGGGATCCAGTCATAATTTATATGATCGTTCAAAAGTAACCATCTGAGACGCATCAGATGTGGGAACAAATATAAGCAATACAACAGATTTGCCAACTTGGAACCAACTCCAAACACTTTTAGAAACTAGATTTCAGACTTTGGAAGCCATAGCTTACAAATCCAAATATTTCATTAACGATAAACGGTTCAACCACTCTGTTATTTCAAATAAATTCAAGAAAAATATTCGGAATATCCACTAAAGGACCAACCCATCATGCGTTATTTTTGGAGGATCACACAAAATTAGACAATATAGTAAATTTCCTAGTTTAAGTCCGACCATAAGATTTGAAAAAGCTAAGGCTAAGGGTTTATGTATCAATTGCTTACGGACTGGGCATATCGTTAAGCACTGCCATAGCTCCACCAACTGCCTTAACTGCCAGCAACGGTATCACACTCTATTACATAGAGAACCAATCATAGCTACTCAGTCACGTACACAATCAAATAAAAATAATAAACAATCATTTTATCAAGATATAAACATACGTTCGAACAATAATATACCCCACAAACTACTATGTCGCATTCAGTTTCATACCTCATGAAATGGCTTCATCTACTAAAACCCATAACGTCCAGGTGGTGCTAGCTACTGCGCAATAGTTACATGGTGGTTTTTAACTAATGTGAAACATAATATCACGCTATTGGTTAATGAATTCACGAAATCTCATCCGACACTTTATCCATAGTTGTAACAAACCCTTCAGGTTATTACAACAGCGCCCTAAATGGGCTATAAACGAGGAAGAGTGTAGTAGAGTAGACTGTGTCAACTCTGGGATACCCGTATGACCGTAACATATACATTATATCATCCGGTTAATTACTTTTGGCTTTATTAAGTGTAGTGGAATACTCATATAAAATAAAGAGTTGTATGGCAGCTACTCGAACCCTCTGTCGTAGACCAACCAAATTTTGCAGAAATTTTGGCCATTACACTAAACAATTTTTGGCAAAAATTCAGACACCCAGCTTCAATAGGTGGAGAGTAATGCTCATATAAAATAAGGAGTTGTATGGCAGCTACTCGAACCCTCTGCAGCAGACCAACCAAATTTTGCAGAAACTTTGGTCATTACACTAAACAAAAATTGGCAAAAATTCAGACACCCAGCTTCATTAGGTGGAGAGAAATGCTCATATAAAATAAGAAGTTGTATGGCAGCTACTCGAACCCACTCCACTAGACCAACCAAATTTTGCAGAAACTTTGGCCATGAAACTAAACTACTTTTAGCAAAATTTCAGACACGCAGCTGTAATAGGTACAGAGTAATGCTCATATAAAAAAAGAAGTTGTATGGCAGCTACCCGAACCCATGGACCAAAATGGCTGGATTTAAATAGCGATGACGGCTATTGCAAAAAAACGAATTTGCGAAAATTTCAAGATCCTAGCTCCTTTAGTTTTTGAGTTATCGTGCGGACGGACAGACGGACGGACGGACAGACGGACGGACGGACAGACGGACGGACAGACGGACGGACGGACGGACGGACATACATAGCTAAATCGATTTATTTTTCGATTCTGATCCGATCCATACACTTGAGTCTATATCTACCCCCTCTCCTTCTCTGCGTCACAAACGTAATGGCAAATTTATTATACCCTTTGACTATATAGTCATACGGGTATAAAAATTAAAAAATAAAACAAAACGATTTAGTAATCCTCAAGGAGGAAAATTTACCACCATCTCGTTGGGCGTTAGGGGGCATTATAGAGCTCATCCCGTATCAGACGGTTTAGTACGAGTGGTGACGCTTAAAGTCAAATCTGGAATATTAAAACACCCGATTACTAAAATATGTCTACTATCAAATCAAAAGCATCATTATTACGCACTTAAACTAAACAAAAAGAAATATAACAAGAAAATCTAATAAGAAAACCTAATCATCACCTAAATTACGAGGTACAAAACATCTAACTAATAAGTACATATTTGAATCTTACTTAACCATAAATCTATCTTAAACTAAAATAACACTTAATATACTGAATCCTAACTTAATTTAAAAATTATTTAACTTTGAAATTTGAAAACCCTTATTAAACTTTGAAAATTTAAACAAAATGAACTTTAACTAAAACAAATAAATCAATAAATTTAAGAACTTATAATAAAATTCAAAAAAAAATTTACCTAAAACAAATGAATTAATAAATTTATACAAATAAAATTAAGAACTTTTTAAGAAAAATATAAGAGTTTATATCTGTATTTAATCAAATTTTTAACAATATCGATATATCACTAATAAATAATATCAATAACGTTATTTTATAATAAAATTTTAATTAAAGTTAAGACTTATAAAAGTTTTAAAAAACAACATGAAATTATTTAATAATTACTGGAGGTAATTATTTTCGATAACCATCCATCGATAAAACTAACTCCAATTCAGCACTTAACAGCTCACCAACATTTTATTGGAGAAATCCTTCAGCTAAAAATATTTCAAAAAAAAGGAAATGTTGCGCAGAAATCATCTAAAAAACAAAAAAAAATGAATTCAATAATTAAAATAGTAAAAAAAATGTAATAGAATAAAACTTAAATTTAAAAAAAAAAACGAGGAAGAGTGTAGTAGAGTAGACTGTGTCAACTCTGGGATACCCGTATGTATGAACGTAGCATATACATTATATCATCCGGTTAATTACTTTTAGCTTTATTAAGTGTAGTGGAATACTCATATAAAAGAAGGAGTTGTATGGCAGCTACTCGAACCCTCTGCAGTAGATCAACCAAATTTTGCAGAAACTTTGGCCATTACACTAAACTATTTTTAGCAAAATTTCAGACACCCAGCTTTATTAGGTGGAGAGAAATGCTCATATAAAATAAGAAGTTGTATGGCAGGTACTTGAACCCACTGCACAAGACCAACCAAATTTTGCAGAAACTTTGGCCATAAAACTAGACTATTTTTGGCAAAATTTCAGACACGCAGCTGTAATAGGTACAGAGTTATACTCATATAAAAAAAGAAGTTGTATGGCAGCTACCCGAACCCATGGACCAAAATGGCTGGATTTAAATAGCGATGACGGCTATTGCAAACAAACGAATTTGTGAAAATTTCAAGATCCTAGCTCCTTTAGTTTTTGAGTTATCGTGCGAACGAACGGACGGACAGACGGACGGACAAACGGACAGACAGACGGACGGACAGACGGACGAACAGACGGACAGACGGACAGATATAGCAATAGTACATCTAATTAAACATGAAGTAAAATTAAAATATATCCCTACCATACACTATGCTACATATTACCTAATACATTCACATTATGAGTACGACTGAGGGTCTATTAAAACAAAATTAACGTAAAAGAATGCAATTTTATCGCATTACGTTCAACAAGATTTTCTAATTGTGAAATTAATACTTAATATTTCCATAACTCTATGCTTATAAACAGGTGTCCATTCGTAAGAACACAAATATCAAACTAATAAAAGCTTTTATGGTTTTGAAGTGACTTATGAACTTCCCATTAAATTTGAACCAAATATGTGTAGGGTATTTCTAAGTCGATTGCACCGACTGACTGTTTTCTTTACTTGTTTTAACCTGATTTAGGCAAAGATAGTTAATACAACTAGATGTGCACTTTCATATAAAATTTTTTTTTTTTTTAAAAACCCAAATGTATAGGTCTGATGATTTATTTTAAAAAATAAAAAAGCTTTTAAGAGAGTTAAACATAGAAATATATAACGCGTGTTTCGATTAACAAGTAACAAAACAAAACAACGATAGTTTGAGGAAGAATAGTCTAATTTTTATTTTTAGCACATTTTCAAAAATGTGCCTATATAGATAGCTTCACTCTGTCCGTCGTCCGTCCGTATGTTTACAAAAACTTTTACACCGTTTGAAATAGAGTAAAGAAATTTTTACCACGCGTAGGTATTGCAAAAATGAAGAGTTTTTTTTCTGTAGCAATGAATTTTAATACATTTTTTACTTTCTTAAAGGTTTTTTATGAATGACAATTTACTACTCCACCAAAAGGTTTTTTAAGAATTAGTACGTATGGCAATTTTATAATTTTGGAAAGGAGTATGTGAAAAATTTAGGAAAAAGTAAATCTTAAAAAAAATATATTGTTGAATTAAAAATTATAGAAACGAAAACGATTAAATTTGATAATTTGTCTGTTTTACGCATTATACAAACGGTGAGACATAAGAAAAAATGAAAGAGATAAAAACATACTTTGCAAAATATCCAAAATATCGGGTATTTCAAAAGAAAATGAAGTTTAAATAAAATGTGTTTATTTATATGAACTAAAATCTTGCAACTGTTGTTGTTTTTTGAACTAATAAAGATCATATGCAGCATATAAACATCATTAGTATAAAAAACTTAAATTCCGTAGTTCTATTAATACTATAATTTCAACCTTATTTCAACTTTATGTTTTATTGTATGTACTTACTAAATTATTTTTTTATTATCACATATACTAAATAATAATAATATTTTAAACTTTAAAATATTATATTACTTAGATAAGAAAAAAGTATAGGAAATTTAGTAAAATCAGATTATAAAATTGTACTTAGTAATAGACATACTTATTATTAGAAATTTTTAAGAAATAATCTATAATTTAAAAATCTAAATAATAATACATATAAAACCAGTAAAACTGAAAAACTTAAAGAAGCCAAAAGAATCTCTTATTTTTGTGTTGTAATTTTTAAAATAATCGAACATAAAAACAAAAATAGGTTTGATACAACATAGAATGCTTAAGATTCAACACATTATTTTTATTATTTTCTTTTATAATTTATGAGATAATCGAACATAAAAACAAAAATAGGTTTGATACAACACAGAATGCAAACATCCAACTCATTATTACCTTGTTGTTGTTATTATCACTATTCTTTCATTCGATTCTCTTCCTATATATTATTATACAAAAATTCAAGTGGCAAATGATAGTTTATGTTGTGGCAGGAAAATATGTATAATCATAATGTATGTATAATGTTTAATTAGGTAACATACGTTCCTTTATTGATATTTCAAATTGTAGGTAAATAAGTAATGAATAAAATATTTATGTACTACTTATATTAAAATGTTTATTTTTAAAGTTTTTTATTATGTACAATATTTATTGTGACGTAAGTAAAGTATAAATCAAAATTATTTTGTGTGATGTTTTTGGAGCAATATTTTATGTTAGAAAATAAGATTGATTTGATGAATTTGACTAAATTTTTTAATGGATTTTTGTGCAAATTTCAAGGGAAGCACTCCTTCCTTTTATGTATGTAGCCCGCAATAGAAATTTTTTTGTAATAATAAGAAAAAAATTACATTAGTGTGTATAAAATTAGAATCGAACTTCTTATTGTAATAGATATACTTTGATTCAAATTCACTTCCAGTTCTTTAAGTATTACGGTTTTACTGGCTATGTATGTGTACGCGTGTTTAAATTTTTTAGATCATATTCATATACTTATTCGATGTCTCAAAATAATAACAAAGTAAATCAAGTTTAATATCACGATTAGAATATTTGCCTAAGATATAAGTAAATTTATATTTCTTTTACTTCTAAAATAATTTTTTTCGTTTAAGTATAGACACAACGAAACAAAATTTAAAAAAACTTACTTTTACTTACACCAGCATTTTTTTTAGAAAAAATAAAAAATATACCGTAAAGAACTTCATTAATCTTGAAAAACGCAGAATAATATTATTTTAAATATTTTTTTAAAGGTTTTTTTAAATTTTACATTATCCTTACATTATCTTACTCTTTTTCAATCATCACCAAACTAACCTAAAATAAAAGGAATGTTATAAACATATTTTATATTTTTTATGCAAGCAGTATATATCCCTGGATTTGTTCCATTAAATTTCAAGACCTGAGAAGTAACCTGCAAAATACCCACAAACATTTATATCATTTTTGATAATATAAATTTATACTTATCTAATCATTTGAATCAGCAATGCTCCAGGTCAACCATCCATCTTGCATCCATCAATTTATTTTAAATATTGTTTTTTTATATTTAAAAATAAAATTTTTCACAAAATGTTTCACTCTGTCCGTCCGTCCCTTTTTATCTACGGCTGACTAAAAAATATCAGCAACGGTAGGTATTGCAATAAATCGAAACTTGAAATTTTGGGAGGAGTTAGATCCTCAGAAATAATTAAGAGTCAGTTAGGAAATGTTTTTTTCCCGCCCCCCGTTTAGGAGCTGTAAGGGGCCGAAAATTGAAATTTTGCTATAAATTCTGCTTTTAAACACCTATAGTTTGAATACATGTGAACGTTTTGTTTTATTTATATACAAAATTAAACGCTCTAAAACAAAAGTTTCAACCAGTGTTAAAGGTTTTTCCTAATTTTGACTTTATCTGTCCGTCTGTCCGTATGTTTACACAAACTTTTACACCGTTTTCAATAGAGGAAAAATTTTAACTGCGGGTAGGTATTGCAAAAAAAATAGTTTCATGGATGAAGTTTCGCCTTTACGTAGTTCCGCCCTCAAAATCGGAAGAAACCCTATACTTATAACGTTATAGCAAGAGTTCTATGAGGTATATTTTCAATCTGAAAGCTTCGAAAGAAAACTGCTTTAATAAGCTTTACAAATTATCTAATAAAAAAAAAAAACTAATTCATTGGGTTTCCATACGGTACTAAAATTTACCGTTATCCAATATCCTCACATAACTTTAGAACGGCTCAAACTAGGGATGTTAGATCCTCAGAAATTAGTAGAATTTTTTTGTTGCGCCCGTTTAAGGTTTTGCTTTTTTTAAGCGCCTGTAACTTGAATACCTGTTCAATTTTTTTTTTATTAATATACAAAATTTAGAGGTCCAACATTATATTTTAACATATGTTACAGGTTTTTCGTAAATTTAAAAGCGGTGCTTTAAATTGAAGAAAGTGTCTCTCAGTTTTACCCATTTTTGCTTAGATAGTAAAATTCTAAGTAAAATTTAAAATTTTGGTGGAATTCGCAATTTAATTTCTAGAACCTTGGTGGAGGGCTGGAAAAATTAAGGAGGGGTGAGAGGAGTGAAGTTAGACCCTTGAGAAATTTGGCAACTTTCCACATTGAAGGGCTACTAGGAACTTAATACTTAAAAATTTACTATTTTTATAAGTAAGCACTATCTTAGTCACCAGTGTATATATTTCCAAAATTAAACTCAGTATGTGACAAAATATAATTTTGAAAATGTGCTTTTTTAAAAACCCTTGGTTTTTTTCATCACTTGTTTAATTTGTT
This sequence comes from Dolichopus griseipennis, assembly GCA_963082915.1. Classification (NCBI taxonomy): domain Eukaryota; kingdom Metazoa; phylum Arthropoda; class Insecta; order Diptera; family Dolichopodidae; genus Dolichopus; species Dolichopus griseipennis. Next base: position 158,633,191 of record OY720441.1, on the reverse strand, counting down.
TTGCTAAACACAAATATGTGCAAGCTTAGTTTGTTGATTAATTTAAAGCATTAATGTTTAAATACTTTGACATGATATTTTGTCTTTTTTCTCTAATTGCGTTATATAACATTTTGTCCTTTTAACTTTAATTGCATTATACAATTATAAAATGTTTTTATTTTTAATTCAGGTGTCGCCATATCTGCTAAATTTAAATTTTGTTCGTTGGATTTTATTTAGATCGAATTTATTATATACCATGTAATCATATATCCTATATAATATCGTTCCGTAATATCGGACATTTTTTAAGTTATATAATGAAATGTAAATGTTTTACTTCTAAGGTTTATGAACTATATTACAAAAGGAAAAGTGAAAAAATGTTAGAAATCTAGTTTCTAAAAGTGTTTGGAGTTGGTTCCAAGTTGGCAAATCTGTTGTATTGCTTATATTTGTTCCCACATCTGATGCGTCTCAGATGGTTACTTTTGAACGATCATATAAATTATGACTGGATCCTAATTATTTATTATGATATTTAAATTTTACAGCGTGAACGTTTTGTTTTATTTATATGTGAACGTTTTGTTTAATACTTTTTTAAATCAATCGTAATCGAACCGCATAATTGTTTATAATATTAAAAATTTTAGACAAAAAATCAAGTTAATTATTTAAAATTAAATTATATTAAATTATTTTATACAAATAATTAGGCATAAATGAATGAACATTTTTTGGTCCTTCGGGTCGGATCTTTTAATATAAGTTATTATAATTTTAAATAAGTAAGATTTAAATAGGTTAAGTACCCTTATTTTCATAAAAATATTTTTGCAAATATAAATAAATGTTATTATACAAAATATGGGCTAATCGAGAAAAAAATTAAAGACATTTTTCCTGAAGTTAGCGAATATGCTAAGTAAACTTGAATTACCATACGAGAACCTCCTACAGTCATCCATCTTAACAAAATAACATTTGATAAAATTAACGGTGACAGCAGAAAACGGCCGTCCATTCATTATCTTTTCAGAACATTATTTCATGAAAAATCTATTCTGGCACCTGAGCAAAAATTGCTGTACTTAAAAAGGCATATTGTAGGTGAACCAGAAAACTTATTAAGACAGTTCCAAACCGCTGATTCAAACTACCAAAGTGCTTCGCAAATGTTAAAAGGCCGATACAACAATAAACGAATTTTAGTAGGGTCACAATTAAGGGTTTTTTTTTGCAGCTTTCTTTACACACAGTCCGCAGAGGGTATTAAAAATTTATTGGACACTACTACAAAGTGTTTACAAGCGCTGTAAAATTTAAATATCATAATAAATAATTAGGATCCAGTCATAATTTATATGATCGTTCAAAAGTAACCATCTGAGACGCATCAGATGTGGGAACAAATATAAGCAATACAACAGATTTGCCAACTTGGAACCAACTCCAAACACTTTTAGAAACTAGATTTCAGACTTTGGAAGCCATAGCTTACAAATCCAAATATTTCATTAACGATAAACGGTTCAACCACTCTGTTATTTCAAATAAATTCAAGATAAATATTCGGAATATCCACTAAAGGACCAACCCATCATGCGTTATTTTTGGAGGATCACACAAAATTAGACAATATAGTAAATTTCCTAGTTTAAGTCCGACCATAAGATTTGAAAAAGCTAAGGCTAAGGGTTTATGTATCAATTGCTTACGGACTGGGCATATCGTTAAGCACTGCCATAGCTCCACCAACTGCCTTAACTGCCAGCAACGGTATCACACTCTATTACATAGAGAACCAATCATAGCTACTCAGTCACGTACACAATCAAATAAAAATAATAAACAATCATTTTATCAAGATATAAACATACGTTCGAACAATAATATACCCCACAAACTACTATGTCGCATTCAGTTTCATACCTCATGAAATGGCTTCATCTACTAAAACCCATAACGTCCAGGTGGTGCTAGCTACTGCGCAATAGTTACATGGTGGTTTTTAACTAATGTGAAACATAATATCACGCTATTGGTTAATGAATTCACGAAATCTCATCCGACACTTTATCCATAGTTGTAACAAATCCTTCAGGTTATTACAACAGCGCCCTAAATGGGCTATAAAAAATTAAAAAATAAAACAAAACGATTTAGTAATCCTCAAGGAGGAAAATTTACCACCATCTCGTTGGGCGTTAGGGGGCATTATAGAGCTCATCCCGTATCAGACGGTTTAGTACGAGTGGTGACGCTTAAAGTCAAATCTGGAATATTAAAACACCCGATTACTAAAATATGTCTACTATCAAATCAAAAGCATCATTATTACGCACTCAAACTAAACAAAAAGAAATATAACAAGAAAATCTAATAAGAAAACCTAATCATCACCTAAATTACGAGGTACAAAACATCTAACTAATAAGTACATATTTGAATCTTACTTAACCATAAATCTATCTTAAACTAAAATAACACTTAATATACTGAATCCTAACTTAATTTAAAAATTATTTAACTTTGAAATTTGAAAACCCTTATTAAACTTTGAAAATTTAAACAAAATGAACTTTAACTAAAACAAATAAATCAATAAATTTAAGAACTTATAATAAAATTCAAAAAAAAATTTACCTAAAACAAATGAATTAATAAATTTACAAATAAAATTAAGAACTTTTTAAGAAAAATATAAGAGTTTATATCTGTATTTAATCAAATTTTTAACAATATCGATATATCACTAATAAATAATATCAATAACGTTATTTTATAATAAAATTTTAATTAAAGTTAAGACTTATAAAAGTTTTAAAAAACAACATGAAATTATTTAATAATTACTGGAGGTAATTATTTTCGATAACCATCCATCGATAAAACTAACTCCAATTCAGCACTTAACAGCTCACCAACATTTTATTGGAGAAATCCTTCAGCTAAAAATATTTCAAAAAAAAGGAAATGTTGCGCAGAAATCATCTAAAAAACAAAAAAAAATGAATTCAATAATTAAAATAGTAAAAAAAATGTAATAGAATAAAACTTAAATTTAAAAAAAAAAACGAGGAAGAGTGTAGTAGAGTAGACTGTGTCAACTCTGGGATACCCGTATGTATGAACGTAGCATATACATTATATCATCCGGTTAATTACTTTTAGCTTTATTAAGTGTAGTGGAATACTCATATAAAAGAAGGAGTTGTATGGCAGCTACTCGAACCCTCTGCAGTAGATCAACCAAATTTTGCAGAAACTTTGGCCATTACACTAAACTATTTTTAGCAAAATTTCAGACACCCAGCTTTATTAGGTGGAGAGAAATGCTCATATAAAATAAGAAGTTGTATGGCAGGTACTTGAACCCACTGCACAAGACCAACCAAATTTTGCAGAAACTTTGGCCATAAAACTAGACTATTTTTGGCAAAATTTCAGACACGCAGCTGTAATAGGTACAGAGTTATACTCATATAAAAAAAGAAGTTGTATGGCAGCTACCCGAACCCATGGACCAAAATGGCTGGATTTAAATAGCGATGACGGCTATTGCAAACAAACGAATTTGTGAAAATTTCAAGATCCTAGCTCCTTTAGTTTTTGAGTTATCGTGCGAACGAACGGACGGACAGACGGACGGACAAACGGACAGACAGACGGACGGACAGACGGACGAACAGACGGACAGACGGACAGATATAGCAATAGTACATCTAATTAAACATGAAGTAAAATTAAAATATATCCCTACCATACACTATGCTACATATTACCTAATACATTCACATTATGAGTACGACTGAGGGTCTATTAAAACAAAATTAACGTAAAAGAATGCAATTTTATCGCATTACGTTCAACAAGATTTTCTAATTGTGAAATTAATACTTAATATTTCCATAACTCTATGCTTATAAACAGGTGTCCATTCGTAAGAACACAAATATCAAACTAATAAAAGCTTTTATGGTTTTGAAGTGACTTATGAACTTCCCATTAAATTTGAACCAAATATGTGTAGGGTATTTCTAAGTCGATTGCACCGACTGACTGTTTTCTTTACTTGTTTTAACCTGATTTAGGCAAAGATAGTTAATACAACTAGATGTGCACTTTCATATAAAATTTTTTTTTTTTTTAAAAACCCAAATGTATAGGTCTGATGATTTATTTTAAAAAATAAAAAAGCTTTTAAGAGAGTTAAACATAGAAATATATAACGCGTGTTTCGATTAACAAGTAACAAAACAAAACAACGATAGTTTGAGGAAGAATAGTCTAATTTTTATTTTTAGCACATTTTCAAAAATGTGCCTATATAGATAGCTTCACTCTGTCCGTCGTCCGTCCGTATGTTTACAAAAACTTTTACACCGTTTGAAATAGAGTAAAGAAATTTTTACCACGCGTAGGTATTGCAAAAATGAAGAGTTTTTTTTCTGTAGCAATGAATTTTAATACATTTTTTACTTTCTTAAAGGTTTTTTATGAATGACAATTTACTACTCCACCAAAAGGTTTTTTAAGAATTAGTACGTATGGCAATTTTATAATTTTGGAAAGGAGTAAGTGAAAAATTTAGGAAAAAGTAAATCTTAAAAAAAATATATTGTTGAATTAAAAATTATAGAAACGAAAACGATTAAATTTGATAATTTGTCTGTTTTACGCATTATACAAACGGTGAGACATAAGAAAAAATGAAAGAGATAAAAACATACTTTGCAAAATATCCAAAATATCGGGTATTTCAAAAGAAAATGAAGTTTAAATAAAATGTGTTTATTTATATGAACTAAAATCTTGCAACTGTTGTTGTTTTTTGAACTAATAAAGATCATATGCAGCATATAAACATCATTAGTATAAAAAACTTAAATTCCGTAGTTCTATTAATACTATAATTTCAACCTTATTTCAACTTTATGTTTTATTGTATGTACTTACTAAATTATTTTTTTATTATCACATATACTAAATAATAATAATATTTTAAACTTTAAAATATTATATTACTTAGATAAGAAAAAAGTATAGGAAATTTAGTAAAATCAGATTATAAAATTGTACTTAGTAGTAGACATACTTATTATTAGAAATTTTTAAGAAATAATCTATAATTTAGAAATCTAAATAATAATACATATAAAACCAGTAAAACTGAAAAACTTAAAGAAGCCAAAAGAATCTCTTATTTTTGTGTTGTAATTTTTAAAATAATCGAACATAAAAACAAAAATAGGTTTGATACAACATAGAATGCTTAAGATTCAACACATTATTTTTATTATTTTCTTTTATAATTTATGAGATAATCGAACATAAAAACAAAAATAGGTTTGATACAACACAGAATGCAAACATCCAACTCATTATTACCTTGTTGTTGTTATTATCACTATTCTTTCATTCGATTCTCTTCCTATATATTATTATACAAAAATTCAAGTGGCAAATGATAGTTTATGTTGTGGCAGGAAAATATGTATAATCATAATGTATGTATAATGTTTAATTAGGTAACATACGTTCCTTTATTGATATTTCAAATTGTAGGTAAATAAGTAATGAATAAAATATTTATGTACTACTTATATTAAAATGTTTATTTTTAAAGTTTTTTATTATGTACAATATTTATTGTGACGTAAGTAAAGTATAAATCAAAATTATTTTGTGTGATGTTTTTGGAGCAATATTTTATGTTAGAAAATAAGATTGATTTGATGAATTTGACTAAATTTTTTAATGGATTTTTGTGCAAATTTCAAGGGAAGCACTCCTTCCTTTTATGTATGTAGCCCGCAATAGAAATTTTTTTGTAATAATAAGAAAAAAATTACATTAGTGTGTATAAAATTAGAATCGAACTTCTTATTGTAATAGATATACTTTGATTCAAATTCACTTCCAGTTCTTTAAGTATTACGGTTTTACTGGCTATGTATGTGTACGCGTGTTTAAATTTTTTAGATCATATTCATATACTTATTCGATGTCTCAAAATAATAACAAAGTAAATCAAGTTTAATATCACGATTAGAATATTTGCCTAAGATATAAGTAAATTTATATTTCTTTTACTTCTAAAATAATTTTTTTCGTTTAAGTATAGACACAACGAAACAAAATTTAAAAAAACTTACTTTTACTTACACCAGCATTTTTTTTAGAAAAAATAAAAAATATACCGTAAAGAACTTCATTAATCTTGAAAAACGCAGAATAATATTATTTTAAATATTTTTTTAAAGGTTTTTTTAAATTTTACATTATCCTTACATTATCTTACTCTTTTTCAATCATCACCAAACTAACCTAAAATAAAAGGAATGTTATAAACATATTTTATATTTTTTATGCAAGCAGTATATATCCCTGGATTTGTTCCATTAAATTTCAAGACCTGAGAAGTAACCTGCAAAATACCCACAAACATTTATATCATTTTTGATAATATAAATTTATACTTATCTAATCATTTGAATCAGCAATGCTCCAGGTCAACCATCCATCTTGCATCCATCAATTTATTTTAAATATTGTTTTTTTATATTTAAAAATAAAATTTTTCACAAAATGTTTCACTCTGTCCGTCCGTCCCTTTTTATCTACGGCTGACTAAAAAATATCAGCAACGGTAGGTATTGCAATAAATCGAAACTTGAAATTTTGGGAGGAGTTAGATCCTCAGAAATAATTAAGAGTCAGTTAGGAAATGTTTTTTTCCCGCCCCCCGTTTAGGAGCTGTAAGGGGCCGAAAATTGAAATTTTGCTATAAATTCTGCTTTTAAACACCTATAGTTTGAATACATGTGAACGTTTTGTTTTATTTATATACAAAATTAAACGCTCTAAAACAAAAGTTTCAACCAGTGTTAAAGGTTTTTCCTAATTTTGACTTTATCTGTCCGTCTGTCCGTATGTTTACACAAACTTTTACACCGTTTTCAATAGAGGAAAAATTTTAACTGCGGGTAGGTATTGCAAAAAAAATAGTTTCATGGATGAAGTTTCGCCTTTACGTAGTTCCGCCCTCAAAATCGGAAGAAACCCTATACTTATAACGTTATAGCAAGAGTTCTATGAGGTATATTTTCAATCTGAAAGCTTCGAAAGAAAACTGCTTTAATAAGCTTTACAAATTAACTAATAAAAAAAAAAAACTAATTCATTGGGTTTCCATACGGTACTAAAATTTACCGTTATCCAATATCCTCACATAACTTTAGAACGGCTCAAACTAGGGATGTTAGATCCTCAGAAATTAGAAGAAATTTTTTTGTTGCGCCCGTTTAACGTTTTGCTTTTTTTAAGCGCCTGTAACTTGAATACCTGTTAAATTTTTTTTTTATTAATATACAAAATTTAGAGGTCCAACATTATATTTTAACATATGTTACAGGTTTTTCGTAAATTTAAAAGCGGTGCTTTAAATTGAAGAAAGTGTCTCTCAGTTTTACCCATTTTTGCTTAGATAGTAAAATTCTAAGTAAAATTTAAAATTTTGGTGGAATTCGCAATTTAATTTCTAGAACCTTGGTGGAGGGCTGGAAAAATTAAGGAGGGGTGAGAGGAGTGAAGTTAGACCCTTGAGAAATTTGGCAACTTTCCACATTGAAGGGCTACTAGGAACTTAATACTTAAAAATTTACTATTTTTATAAGTAAGCACTATCTTAGTCACCAGTGTATATATTTCCAAAATTAAACTCAGTATGTGACAAAATATAATTTTGAAAATGTGCTTTTTTAAAAACCCTTGGTTTTTTTCATCACTTGTTTAATTTGTTTTGCTAAACACAAATATGTGCAAGCTTAGTTTGTTGATTAATTTAAAGCATTAATGTTTAAATACTTTGACATGATATTTTGTCTTTTTTCTCTAATTGCGTTATATAACATTTTGTCCTTTTAACTTTAATTGCATTATACAATTATAAAATGTTTTTATTTTTAATTCAGGTGTCGCCATATCTGCTAAATTTAAATTTTGTTCGTTGGATTTTATTTAGATCGAATTTATTATATACCATGTAATCATATATCCTATATAATATCGTTCCGTAATATCGGACATTTTTTAAGTTATATAATGAAATGTAAATGTTTTACTTCTAAGGTTTATGAACTATATTACAAAAGGAAAAGTGAAAAAATGTTAGAAATCTAGTTTCTAAAAGTGTTTGGAGTTGGTTCCAAGTTGGCAAATCTGTTGTATTGCTTATATTTGTTCCCACATCTGATGCGTCTCAGATGGTTACTTTTGAACGATCATATAAATTATGACTGGATCCTAATTATTTATTATGATATTTAAATTTTACAGCGTGAACGTTTTGTTTTATTTATATGTGAACGTTTTGTTTAATACTTTTTTAAATCAATCGTAATCGAACCGCATAATTGTTTATAATATTAAAAATTTTAGACAAAAAATCAAGTTAATTATTTAAAATTAAATTATATTAAATTATTTTATACAAATAATTAGGCATAAATGAATGAACATTTTTTGGTCCTTCGGGTCGGATCTTTTAATATAAGTTATTATAATTTTAAATAAGTAAGATTTAAATAGGTTAAGTACCCTTATTTTCATAAAAATATTTTTGCAAATATAAATAAATGTTATTATACAAAATATGGGCTAATCGAGAAAAAAATTAAAGACATTTTTCCTGAAGTTAGCGAATATGCTAAGTAAACTTGAATTACCATACGAGAACCTCCTACAGTCATCCATCTTAACAAAATAACATTTGATAAAATTAACGGTGACAGCAGAAAACGGCCGTCCATTCATTATCTTTTCAGAACATTATTTCATGAAAAATCTATTCTGGCACCTGAGCAAAAATTGCTGTACTTAAAAAGGCATATTGTAGGTGAACCAGAAAACTTATTAAGACAGTTCCAAACCGCTGATTCAAACTACCAAAGTGCTTCGCAAATGTTAAAAGGCCGATACAACAATAAACGAATTTTAGTAGGGTCACAATTAAGGGTTTTTTTTTGCAGCTTTCTTTACACACAGTCCGCAGAGGGTATTAAAAATTTATTGGACACTACTACAAAGTGTTTACAAGCGCTGTAAAATTTAAATATCATAATAAATAATTAGGATCCAGTCATAATTTATATGATCGTTCAAAAGTAACCATCTGAGACGCATCAGATGTGGGAACAAATATAAGCAATACAACAGATTTGCCAACTTGGAACCAACTCCAAACACTTTTAGAAACTAGATTTCAGACTTTGGAAGCCATAGCTTACAAATCCAAATATTTCATTAACGATAAACGGTTCAACCACTCTGTTATTTCAAATAAATTCAAGATAAATATTCGGAATATCCACTAAAGGACCAACCCATCATGCGTTATTTTTGGAGGATCACACAAAATTAGACAATATAGTAAATTTCCTAGTTTAAGTCCGACCATAAGATTTGAAAAAGCTAAGGCTAAGGGTTTATGTATCAATTGCTTACGGACTGGGCATATCGTTAAGCACTGCCATAGCTCCACCAACTGCCTTAACTGCCAGCAACGGTATCACACTCTATTACATAGAGAACCAATCATAGCTACTCAGTCACGTACACAATCAAATAAAAATAATAAACAATCATTTTATCAAGATATAAACATACGTTCGAACAATAATATACCCCACAAACTACTATGTCGCATTCAGTTTCATACCTCATGAAATGGCTTCATCTACTAAAACCCATAACGTCCAGGTGGTGCTAGCTACTGCGCAATAGTTACATGGTGGTTTTTAACTAATGTGAAACATAATATCACGCTATTGGTTAATGAATTCACGAAATCTCATCCGACACTTTATCCATAGTTGTAACAAATCCTTCAGGTTATTACAACAGCGCCCTAAATGGGCTATAAAAAATTAAAAAATAAAACAAAACGATTTAGTAATCCTCAAGGAGGAAAATTTACCACCATCTCGTTGGGCGTTAGGGGGCATTATAGAGCTCATCCCGTATCAGACGGTTTAGTACGAGTGGTGACGCTTAAAGTCAAATCTGGAATATTAAAACACCCGATTACTAAAATATGTCTACTATCAAATCAAAAGCATCATTATTACGCACTCAAACTAAACAAAAAGAAATATAACAAGAAAATCTAATAAGAAACCTAATCATCACCTAAATTACGAGGTACAAAACATCTAACTAATAAGTACATATTTGAATCTTACTTAACCATAAATCTATCTTAAACTAAAATAACACTTAATATACTGAATCCTAACTTAATTTAAAAATTATTTAACTTTGAAATTTGAAAACCCTTATTAAACTTTGAAAATTTAAACAAAATGAACTTTAACTAAAACAAATAAATCAATAAATTTAAGAACTTATAATAAAATTCAAAAAAAAATTTACCTAAAACAAATGAATTAATAAATTTATACAAATAAAATTAAGAACTTTTTAAGAAAAATATAAGAGTTTATATCTGTATTTAATCAAATTTTTAACAATATCGATATATCACTAATAAATAATATCAATAACGTTATTTTATAATAAAATTTTAATTAAAGTTAAGACTTATAAAAGTTTTAAAAAACAACATGAAATTATTTAATAATTACTGGAGGTAATTATTTTCGATAACCATCCATCGATAAAACTAACTCCAATTCAGCACTTAACAGCTCACCAACATTTTATTGGAGAAATCCTTCAGCTAAAAATATTTCAAAAAAAAGGAAATGTTGCGCAGAAATCATCTAAAAAACAAAAAAAAAATGAATTCAATAATTAAAATAGTAAAAAAAATGTAATAGAATAAAACTTAAATTTAAAAAAAAAAACGAGGAAGAGTGTAGTAGAGTAGACTGTGTCAACTCTGGGATACCCGTATGTATGAACGTAGCATATACAATACATTATATCATCCGGTTAATTACTTTTAGCTTTATTAAGTGTAGTGGAATACTCATATAAAAGAAGGAGTTGTATGGCAGCTACTCGAACCCTCTGCAGTAGATCAACCAAATTTTGCAGAAACTTTGGCCATTACACTAAACTATTTTTAGCAAAATTTCAGACACCCAGCTTTATTAGGTGGAGAGAAATGCTCATATAAAATAAGAAGTTGTATGGCAGGTACTTGAACCCACTGCACAAGACCAACCAAATTTTTCAGAAACTTTGGCCATAAAACTAGACTATTTTTGGCAAAATTTCAGACACGCAGCTGTAATAGGTACAGAGTTATACTCATATAAAAAAAGAAGTTGTATGGCAGCTACCCGAACCCATGGACCAAAATGGCTGGATTTAAATAGCGATGACGGCTATTGCAAACAAACGAATTTGTGAAAATTTCAAGATCCTAGCTCCTTTAGTTTTTGAGTTATCGTGCGAACGAACGGACGGACAGACGGACGGACAAACGGACAGACAGACGGACGGACAGACGGACGAACAGACGGACAGACGGACAGATATAGCAATAGTACATCTAATTAAACATGAAGTAAAATTAAAATATATCCCTACCATACACTATGCTACATATTACCTAATACATTCACATTATGAGTACGACTGAGGGTCTATTAAAACAAAATTAACGTAAAAGAATGCAATTTTATCGCATTACGTTCAACAAGATTTTCTAATTGTGAAATTAATACTTAATATTTCCATAACTCTATGCTTATAAACAGGTGTCCATTCGTAAGAACACAAATATCAAACTAATAAAAGCTTTTATGGTTTTGAAGTGACTTATGAACTTCCCATTAAATTTGAACCAAATATGTGTAGGGTATTTCTAAGTCGATTGCACCGACTGACTGTTTTCTTTACTTGTTTTAACCTGATTTAGGCAAAGATAGTTAATACAACTAGATGTGCACTTTCATATAAAATTTTTTTTTTTTTTAAAAACCCAAATGTATAGGTCTGATGATTTATTTTAAAAAATAAAAAAGCTTTTAAGAGAGTTAAACATAGAAATATATAACGCGTGTTTCGATTAACAAGTAACAAAACAAAACAACGATAGTTTGAGGAAGAATAGTCTAATTTTTATTTTTAGCACATTTTCAAAAATGTGCCTATATAGATAGCTTCACTCTGTCCGTCGTCCGTCCGTATGTTTACAAAAACTTTTACACCGTTTGAAATAGAGTAAAGAAATTTTTACCACGCGTAGGTATTGCAAAAATGAAGAGTTTTTTTTCTGTAGCAATGAATTTTAATACATTTTTTACTTTCTTAAAGGTTTTTTATGAATGACAATTTACTACTCCACCAAAAGGTTTTTTAAGAATTAGTACGTATGGCAATTTTATAATTTTGGAAAGGAGTAAGTGAAAAATTTAGGAAAAAGTAAATCTTAAAAAAAATATATTGTTGAATTAAAAATTATAGAAACGAAAACGATTAAATTTGATAATTTGTCTGTTTTACGCATTATACAAACGGTGAGACATAAGAAAAAATGAAAGAGATAAAAACATACTTTGCAAAATATCCAAAATATCGGGTATTTCAAAAGAAAATGAAGTTTAAATAAAATGTGTTTATTTATATGAACTAAAATCTTGCAACTGTTGTTGTTTTTTGAACTAATAAAGATCATATGCAGCATATAAACATCATTAGTATAAAAAACTTAAATTCCGTAGTTCTATTAATACTATAATTTCAACCTTATTTCAACTTTATGTTTTATTGTATGTACTTACTAAATTATTTTTTTATTATCACATATACTAAATAATAATAATATTTTAAACTTTAAAATATTATATTACTTAGATAAGAAAAAAGTATAGGAAATTTAGTAAAATCAGATTATAAAATTGTACTTAGTAATAGACATACTTATTATTAGAAATTTTTAAGAAATAATCTATAATTTAGAAATCTAAATAATAATACATATGAAGAGTGCAGGCAAATAACAATCAACGTCACTTTTTTTAGAAATTGAGAAAATTCAATTAATATTTTCAAAGACTTCTTGCGTATAAAAATGTTCTGAAAGTGTCTGTAAACAAGCTTCATAATTAATGTTTATCCTATTCTTAAAGAAATACAATACAAAAAAATTAAAATAATTTAATATTTTCTTATTTTATTTACAAAAAAAAAAACTTAGTTTCAAAAAAATTCAGTTTGTACGAAAAAACAATCACATATTAAAAATTTAGGAAAAAATAATCAAACAAAAAATAATTTAATAAAAAATAAAAACATAAATAGTTCAAATTAAGTAATTAAATAAAATAACAAAAAATAATTTAACAAAAACTAAAAACATAAATAGTTCAAATTAAGTAATTCATTAAGTTTAAATTTTTATAACGTTAAAACGTATGGATTTGCTTAATTATTATCGTCTGTGTCCGAAACTTGATTCGAATGCGGCAGTGCTTCAAAAAACCGCTGCGCTTCGTCTCTGCAAAATTCTTTAAGTACCATTAAATCATTATATTTTCCAGATGAAAGTGGAATTAGGCTAGTGTAAGAAGGCTTTAAATTTTGTGAACTGTTACCAGTATTTTTATATCTGATTATGTACGAATTCCATGGGCCGTTACATGTGTTTCTTAATTGGAGTGTCCGACTGTGTTCCTTTGTTATGTAGATTTCAGAAATTGGCCTCGTTGCAAATGGAGATTTTTTTTTATAATGATTATTTTCCAAATAACTGCCCCAGTTTTTGAAAATATCTTGTTTACTTTTAATAATGACAAAGGGCGAGGGTTTGACCCGTGAAGATTTAACATGATCGTTCCATTCATCAGGCAATTCTATTTTAAGATTTTGTTTTATTAATCCCATATTTTTGTCACATTCCATGTAACTATGGCCTCGAACGGGAAATGTTATTTTAAATTCCCGTTAGAAGATTTTTATTTGTAATAGTCAAGTCAAGTCAATAAAAACAATTCAAAATTTGCCATATTAAAAAAAACTGACATTGATTGTTTTTTCCATTAAAACTGTGACATTGATTGTTCTTTCCCTGTACAGGAAATTTTGAACAGGCTAAAACTTTGATCTCGTTTGGTTTTACATTATTTATTGTTGATAGAACGAAAGATCTCATTTTTGCCTTTCCAATGATACCCATATTGCATTTTCGAAAAAAATTGACATTGATTGTTATTTGCCTGCACTCTTCATATAAAACCAGTAAAACTGAAAAACTTAAAGAAGCCAAAAGAATCTCTTATTTTTGTGTTGTAATTTTTAAAATAATCGAACATAAAAACAAAAATAGGTTTGATACAACATAGAATGCTTAAGATTCAACACATTATTTTTATTATTTTCTTTTATAATTTATGAGATAATCGAACATAAAAACAAAAATAGGTTTGATACAACACAGAATGCAAACATCCAACTCATTATTACCTTGTTGTTGTTATTATCACTATTCTTTCATTCGATTCTCTTCCTATATATTATTATACAAAAATTCAAGTGGCAAATGATAGTTTATGTTGTGGCAGGAAAATATGTATAATCATAATGTATGTATAATGTTTAATTAGGTAACATACGTTCCTTTATTGATATTTCAAATTGTAGGTAAATAAGTAATGAATAAAATATTTATGTACTACTTATATTAAAATGTTTATTTTTAAAGTTTTTTATTATGTACAATATTTATTGTGACGTAAATAAAGTATAAATCAAAATTATTTTGTGTGATGTTTTTGGAGCAATATTTTATGTTAGAAAATAAGATTGATTTGATGAATTTGACTAAATTTTTTAATGGATTTTTGTGCAAATTTCAAGGGAAGCACTCCTTCCTTTTATGTATGTAGCCCGCAATAGAAATTTTTTTGTAATAATAAGAAAAAAATTACATTAGTGTGTATAAAATTAGAATCGAACTTCTTATTGTAATAGATATACTTTGATTCAAATTCACTTCCAGTTCTTTAAGTATTACGGTTTTACTGGCTATGTATGTGTACGCGTGTTTAAATTTTTTAGATCATATTCATATACTTATTCGATGTCTCAAAATAATAACAAAGTAAATCAAGTTTAATATCACGATTAGAATATTTGCCTAAGATATAAGTAAATTTATATTTCTTTTACTTCTAAAATAATTTTTTTCGTTTAAGTATAGACACAACGAAACAAAATTTAAAACAAGTGATGAAAAAAAACCAAGGGTTTTTAAAAAAGCACATTTTCAAAATTATATTGTATTACATACTGAGTTTAACTTTGGAAATATTTACTTGGAAATAGTTACTACTGACTTATCTAAAAGTTGTTATAGCCCTTCAATGGGGAAGGTTGCCAAATTTCTCAAGAATCTAACTTCCACAACCCCACTCCCCCCCCCCCTTCCATCCTCTAATTTTTTAGGTTCTAGGAATTAAATTGTGAATTACACAAAAATTTGGAATTTTACTTAGAATTTTATTATCTAAGCAAAAATGGGTAAAACTGAGAGACACTTTCGTCAATTTAAGGAACCCCTTTTAAATTTAAGAAAAACTTTTAACATATGTTAAAATATAATGTTGGACCTTTAAATTTTGTACATTAATAAAAAAAAAATTGGACAGGTATTCAAGTTACAGGTGCTTAAAAATAGCATAATTTCAATTTTCGGGCCCTTATAGCTCCTAAATAGGGGGGTTGACAAAAAAATTTTGTTAACCGACTCCTACTAATTTCTAAGGATCTAACTTCTCCTAAAATTTCAAGATCCTAGCTTGAACCGTTTAGAAGATATGTGGGGGCAAAAATTTTGCAAAAATTGAGTTTTATATAATGGTAAATTTTGGTATCGTATGGCAACCCTATACACTTAAGCGACATATTTTTGTAAAGCCTATAAAAGCAGATCTCTAATACCGTTTTTCGATTGAAAATAAACCTAACAGAACTCTTGTTATATCAATTTAAATATAGGGCTTTTTTGGAATTTTCAGGGGCTGTAACTTCGTCACCCTTCAAAATTAAGAAAAACCTTTGACACATGTTGAAATATAATTATAGAGCTTTGAATTTTGTCTATCACTAAAAAAAAATTTGGACAGGTATTCAAGTTACAGGTGTTTAAAAATAGCAAAATTTCAATTTTCGAGCCCTTATAGCTCCTAAATAGGGGGCTTGACAAAAAAATTTTGTTAACCGACTCCTACTAATTTCTGAGTATCTAACTTCTCCCAAAATTTCAAGATCCTAGCTTGAACCGTTCAGAAGATATGTGTGGCCAAAAATTTTGCGAAAATTGACTTTTGCGTAATGTTAAATTTTTGTACCGTATGGCAACCCTAAACATTTGCCTTGTAAAAATTTATAAAGTTTATGAAACCAGCTATCATTTGCCGTTTTCAGATTGAAAATATATGTAACAGAACTCTTGTTATAACACTTTAAATATAGGGCTTTTTCCAACTTTGGGGGGCTGTAGCCTCGTAACAGGTGGGGCTACAGAAAAAAATTCTTCTACGAAATTATTTTTTTTCCACAAACTACCCATGGTTAAAATTTCTTTTCTCTATTTCAAACGGTGTAAAAGTTTTTGTAAACATACGGACAGACGGACGGACGGACAGAGTGAAGCTATATAGGCACATTTTTACAAAATTTTTTGAAAATGTGCTAAAAACTTACTTTTACTTACACCAGCATTTTTTTTAGAAAAAATAAAAAATAAACCGTAAAGAACTTCATAAATCTTGAAAAGCGCAGAATAATATTATTTTAAATATTTTTTTAAAGGTTTTTTTAAATTTTACATTATCCTTACATTATCTTACTCTTTTTCAATCATCACCAAACCAACCTAAAATAAAAGGAATGTTATAAACATATTTTATATTTTTTATGCAAGCAGTATATATCCCTGGATTTGTTCCATTAAATTTCAAGACCTGAGAAGTAACCTGCAAAATACCCACAAAAATTTATATCATTTTTGATAATATAAATTTATACTTATCTAATCATTTGAATCAGCAATGCTCCAGGTCAACCATCCATCTTGCATCCATCAATTTATTTTAAATATTGTTTTTTTATATTTAAAAATAAAATTTTTCACAAAAAGTTTCACTCTGTCCGTCCGTCTTTTTATCTACGGCTGACTAAAAAATATCAGCAACGGTAGGTATTGCAATAAATCGAAACTTGAAATTTTGGGAGGAGTTAGATCCTCAGAAATAATTAAGAGTCAGTTAGGAAATTTTTTTTGTCACGCCCCCTGTTTAGGAGCTGTAAAGAGCCGAAAATGGAAATTTTGCTATAAATTCTGCTTTTAAACACCGATAGTTTGAATACATGTGAACGTTTTGTTTTATTTATATACAAAATTAAACGCTCTAAAACAAAAGTTTCAACCAGTGTTAAAGGTTTTTCCTAATTTTGACTTTATCCGTCCGTCCGTCTGTCCGTATGTTTACACAAACTTTTACACAGTTTTAAATAGAGGAAAAATTTTAACTGCGGGTAGGTATTGCAAAAAAAATAGTTTGATGGATGAAGTTTCGCCTTTACGTAGTTCCGCCCTCAAAATCGGAAGAAACCCTATACTTATAACGTTATAGCAAGAGTTCTATGAAGTAATCAATCTGAAAGCTTCGAAAGAGAACTGCTTTAATAAGCTTTACAAATTAACTAATTAAAAAAAAAAACTAATTCATTGGGTTTCCATACGGTACTAAAATTTACCGTTATCCAATATCCCCACATAACTTTAGAACGGCTCAAACTAGGGATGTTAGATCCTCAGAAATTAGTAGGAGTCAGTTAAGAAAATTTTTTTGTTGCGCCCGTTTAAGGTTTTGCTTTTTTTAAGCACCTGTAACTTGAATACCTGTTCAATTTTTTTTTTATTAATATACAAAATTTAAAGGTCCAACATTATATTATTTTAACATATGTTACAGGTTTTTCGTAAATTTAAAAGCGGTGCTTTAAATTGAAGAAAGTGTCTCTCAGTTTTACCCATTTTTGCTTAGATAGTAAAATTCTAAGTAAAATTTCAAATTTTGGTGGAATTCACAATTTAATTCCTAGAACCTTGGTGGAGGGCTAGAAAAATTAAGGAGGGGTGAGAGGAGTGAAGTTAGACCATTGAGAAATTTGGCAAATTTCCACATTGAAGGGCTATTAGGACTTAATACTTAAAAATTTACTAGTTTTATAAGTAAGCACTATCTTAGTCATCAGTTTATATATTTCCAAAATTAAACTCAGTATGTGACAAAATATAATTTTGAAAATGTGCTTTTTTAAAAACCCTTGGTTTATTTCATCACTTGTTTAATTTGTTTTGCTAAACACAAATATGTGCAAGCTTAGTTTGTTGTTTAATTTAAAGCATTAATGTTTAAATACTTTGACATGATATTTTGTCTTTTTTCTCTAATTGCGTTATATAACATTTTGTCCTTTATACTTTAATTGCATTATACAATTAAAAAATGTTTTTATTTTTAATTCAGGTGTCGCCGTATCTGCTAAATTTAAATTTTGTTCGTTGAATTTTATTTAGATCAAATTTATTATATACCATGTAATCATATTTTCCTAATATATCCTTTATAATATCGTTCCGTAATATCGGCAATCTTTATTTTTTAGTTATATAATGAAATTTAAATGTTTTACTTCTATGGTTTATGAACTATATTACAAAAGGAACAGTGAAAAAATATTAGAAATTACACTTTTTAATACTTTTTTAAATCAATCGTAATCGAACCGCATTATTGTTTAATAATATTAAAAAATTTAGACAAAAAATCAAGTTAATTATTTAAAATTGAATTATATTAAATAATTTTATACAAATAATTATACATAAATGAATGAACATTTTTTGGTCCTTCGGGTCGGATCTTTTAATATAAGTTATTATAATTTTAAATAAGTAAGATTTAAATAGGTTAAGTACCCTTATTTTCATCAAAATATTTTTGCAAATATAAATAAATATTATTATACAAAATATGGGCTAATCGAGAAAAAAATTTTTTTTTTTTTTTAATTTCTTTTTTAGTATAAAATACTATAAAATAATAACAATAAATATTTTTCCGAAAAACGAAAATTAACGAAAATTAAATAACAAAATTAAAATATATGATCAAAATCCATTATGTATTAAATAGTGAATTAATATTTTTTTAAATTTATCCAAATTGTCTATATCCCGAATTACAGCTGGTAACGCGTTGAACAAATGAATGCCTTTGTAAAATAAACTATTTTGTGTGTTGTTTCTTCTGAAAAGTGGAAGTCTGAACATGCTTGCTGATCTTAAATTATAATTTACTGTTTCTCCCACATAGCTAATAAATCTCGTTAAATATTCAGGTAACATGTTGTGCTTCTTTTTAAACACGAAGAATAATACATTAAAATGCAGTCTCTGCCGTACAGACATCCATTTCAATTTTCCCAGCATATATTGCACATTTGTTCTCCTACTACATTTTAATATAACACGCATCGCTTTATTCTGTAGGATTCGAAGTCTGTCTTTCTTGTTTTCATTGCATAAGAACAATAAAGATGCACAGTAATCAAAGTGTGGTAAAATCATTGTGTTATATACAGTTATTGCACATTTATGTGTTAATTTATTTCTGATTCGACTAAAATAGCCAATCTTTTGCGCAATTTTGTTGCTAATGTACTCTGCATGATTATTAAATGACAGATTTTCATCTATCAAAACTCCAAGGGTTTTAATAACGTTTACGCGATCTATATTTTCATTTGCTATATTTATGTTTGTAGAATCGTTTGTTCTGTCGTTTATAATCATTTACTTTGTTTTAACTAAATTTAATTTTAGCTTGTTCATACAAAGCCATTTGAATAAATGTTCAAGATCTGAGTTAATTTTATTGCAGCATTCTTTTAAATCTCGACCAACTATGTATATTAAAGCGTCATCAGCAAATAAAATAATTTTACCAAACTTAATACACGACTTTATATCATTGATGTGGATTAGAATTTAGAAAGCTCAAAACACCTAAAAAGGTCCGTTGCGGCACGCCATTATTAATTAATTGACTATCAGAAAACTCACCATTTAGATTTGTTCTTTGTGTTCTACCTTCAAAGAAACTGCTAAAACATTCTAATTCATTTCCAACAATGCCATATTTTTTAAACTTCATCAATAAAATCTTGCGATCTACAATCTCAAACGCTCGTTTAAAGTCAAGAAAAACTGCTGCCACCACAAGGTTATTTTCTTTTGCAAGCTTCCAATCATACAAAACCAAATTTAGTGCTGTTTCACATGAGTGTTTGCCACGAAAACCACTTTGTTCATTACACAAGATGTTGTTTTGCTCTAAGTATTGTTGTAATTGCGAATTTATTACTTTTTCTAAAATTTTTTCATACATTGGAATCAAATTTGTTTATTTCTTTAAACTTAAATCTGTTTTGATGTTCTTCGATCATGTTTATATATTCGACAAAATTAATGCTTCTTGTTATATCTTCGATACTGCTTATAAAAAATTTATTTAATTCATTTGCTATTTGAAGTGGTTCATTAAATTCAATGTTGTTTCTAAAAATGTTTTCTATTTCTTGACTTTTTGATGGCTTTGTTATATACCTTTGAAGTGATTTCCACATTGACTTATTATCACCCTCGCAATTTTTTAGCTTATTTTCAATAAATTGATTTTTAGTTTTTGTTACGACTTTGTTACATTTATTTCTTGCCATTCTATATTGTTCCCAGCTTCCGGAATCATTTACCAATGAAGCTCTTCTCTATGCTGTAGTTTTGTCATTATTAAGAAATCTCAATTCATTCATGAACCATTCTTGTTTTCTAAAACCAACACAAAATTTTTTCCTGAATACTTCAGTACCTTTTTCGATAGTCCTCTTAAATATATTTGCAGATAGACTTAATTCTTGGATTTGACAGATATTACTTAAATTTTCAGAGATCAAAAGGTTTTTAAATCGTTCAGTATTTATTTTTATTGTATTTATTTCTGTGAATTTAAATGTGTTTTGTTTCATTGCATTTATACGAATTATTATTGCTTGATGATCGGTAATTTTACAATCGATTTTATCTTCTATTTTTATTCTATTTTTTTCTGCACAACCTGTCACTACATAATCAATCAGACTTCTCGAGCTTGGCGTTATTCTTGTTGGAAACGTAACTATCTGATTTAAATTATATAGTTCAATAACTCTTTTAAGTTTATTTTTGTCATTGTTTTCAAGAAACCAATTTACATTAAAGTCACCGAATATTATATTTTTGTTGGATGGTATAATATTGTCTTCAAGCCATTGGTCAAATATTTAACAAAATTCATTGCACCCAAAGTTAGTTGGTGACTTGTATAAAACTGTAAATTACCAAATTTCTTTATTTATTTTAATTTTGTTTTGCATAATCCACAATTTATTATTATATTCAAAAATTTTTTGTGCCAATACCATAATGGAATTTTTTACGTACATCATAACTCCTCCTGTATGTCTTGACATAGAGTTGCATCTATAAACGTTATACCCTTCTAATAAAATTTCATTTTCATTAATATCTTGTGTTATATGCGTTTCACTTAAAATTAAAAAATCGAAATAATTAAAACTACTATAAAACTGTGTTCTAATGCTGGTAGATTTTTGGTTAAACCTTGAATATTCAGGTAAATTGCTTTTAAATGTTGTCTTGAATCTTGGGTATTTAATTGCTTTTATATTATTTTGCTTTTTTCTATATTTAATTTTCTTTTATATATCGGACAGTCACTACTTTTTGTATCATGATCAACAAAAAATGTCATTGCAATTTAATTTTTACTAATGAAAATTTTGCTTATATTAATTTACTATAAGTATATTTTTTTTTTATTTGAAATAAAGAGACACTATTAAATTAATCTTTTTTTATAAACTTGATCATTTTAATTGTCAATAAATATTTTAATTTTTTTATTTTAAATATAACCAAAACAAACGCGTGCACTTGTAAAAAAGCTCACTCAATTATTTGCTTATTCGTTTATTCGTTTATTGTCGATACAACAATAAACGAATTTTAGTAGGGTCACAATTAAGAGGTTTTTTTTTGCAGCTTTTTTTACACATAGTCCGCACAGGGTATTAAAAATTTATTGGACACTACTACAAAGTGTTTGCAAGCACTGTAAAATTTAAATATCATAATAAATAATTGGGATCCAGTCATAATTTATATGATCGTTCAAAAGTAACCATCTGAGACGCATCAGATGTGGGAACAAATATAAGCAATACAACAGATTTGCCAACTTGGAACCAACTCCAAACATTTTTAGAAACTAGATTTCAGACTTTGGTAGCCATAGCTTACAAGTCCAAATATTTCATTAACGATAAACGTTTCAACCACTCTATTATTTCAAATAAATTCAAGATAAATATTCGGAATATCCACTAAGGGACCAACCCATCATGCGTTATTTTTGGAGGATCACACAAAATTAGACAATATAGTAAATTTCCTAGTTTAAGTCCGACCATAAGATTTGAAAAAGCTAAGGCTAAGGGTTTATGTATCAATTGCTTACGGACTGGGCATATCGTTAAGCACTGCCCTAGCTTCACCAACTGCCTTAACTGCCAGCAACGGTATCACACTCTATTACATAGAGAACCAATCTTAGCTACTCAGTCACGTACACAATCAAATAAAAATAATAAATAATCATTTTATCAAGATATAAACATACGTTCGAACAATAATATACCCCACAAGCTACTATGTCGCATTCAATTTCATACCTCATGAAATGGCTTCATCTACTAAAACCCATAACGTCCAGGTGCTGCTAGCTACTGCACAATAGTTATATGGTGGTTTTTAACTAATGTCAAACAAAATATCACGCTATTGGTTAATGGATTCACGAAATCTCATCCGACACTTTATCCATAGTTGTAACATTGACTTCAGGTTATTACAATAGCGCCCTAAATGGGCTATAAAAAATTAAAAAATAAAACAAAACGATTTAGTAATCCTCAAGGAGGAAAATTTACCACCATCTCGTTGGGCGTTAGGGGGCATTATAGAGCTCATCCCGTATCAGACGGTTTAGTACGAGTGGTGACGCTAAAAGTCAAATCTGGAATATTAAAACACCCGATTACTAAAATATGTCTACTATCAAATCAAAAGCATCATTATAACGTACTTAAACTAAACAAAAAGAAATATAACAAGAAAATCTAATAAGAAAACCTAATCATCAGCTAAATTACGAGGTACAAAACATCTAACTAATAAGTACATATTTGAATCTTACTTAACCATAAATCTAGCTTAAACTAAAATAATAACACTTAATATACTGAATCCTAACTTAATTTAAAAATTATTTAACTTTGAAAATTGAAAACCCTTATTGAACTTTGAAAATTTAAACAAAGTGAACTTTAACTAAAACAAATAAATCAATAAATTTAAGAACTTATAATAAAATTCAAAAAAAAAAAACTTTACCTAAAACAAATGAATTAATAAATTCATACAAATAAATTTAAGAACTTTTTAAGAAAAATATAAGAGTTTATATCTGTATTTAATTAAATTTTTAACAATATCGATATATCACTAATAAATAATATCAATAACGTTATTTTATAATAAAATTTTAATTAAAGTTAAGACTTATAACTGATGACCCTAAAAGTTTTAAAAAACAACATGAAATTATTTAATAATTACTGGAGGTAATTATTTTCGATAACCATCCATCGATAAAAATAAATCCAATTCAGCAGTTAACAGCTCACCAACATTTTATTGGAGAAATCCTTCAACTAAAAGTATTTCAACAAAAAGGAAATGTTGCGCAGAAATCATCTAAAAACAAAAAAAAATGAATTCAATAATTAAAATAGTAAAAAGAATGTAATAGAAATAAAACTTAAATTTAAAAAAAAAAACAATTAGAAAAAAGAGGCTAAATTTAAATCATCAAAATAACCGAAATAAAAGTGTTTAAGTAAACACATTACGTATAAATTTACACATCGTACATAATAATTTAAAAAGTCATAGTAACCACCAAACAATAATATATTAAGAATCACCTATAAAAAAAAAATCAGCAATAGTACATCTAATTAAACATGAAGTAAAATTAAAATATATCCCTACCATACACTATGCTACATATTAACTAATACATTCACATTATGAGTACGACTGAGGGTCTATTAAAACAAAATTAACATAAAAGAATGCAATTTTATCGCATTACGTTCAACAAGATTTTCTAATTGTGAAATTAATACTTAATATTTCCATAACTCTATGCTTATAAACAGGTGTCCATTCGTAAGAACACAAATATTCAGCTTAATAGATACATTAGAATATAATAGGGTATTCATATAGAATCATATAATAGCAACAGACAATATTAACAATTCTGCACTCTCACCAATATGTGGACATTATCATCATCTTTCCACATGATGCCAAGGCCGGCAGAATATTCACTAATCATCAACCTATTTTAGGTTAAAAGAAATGTTATAAAAATATTTTATATTTTTTTTGCAAGCAGTACATATATACCTGGATTTGTTTCATTAAATTCCAAAACATAAAAAGTAACCTGCAAAATACCCACAAGGAATTTATATCATTTTTGATCTAGTCATTTGAATCAGCAATGCTCCAGGTCCAGTTGGTCCAGCTCAACCATCCATCTTGCATCTATCAAATTATTTTATATATTACCTTTTTTATTATTTAAATTTTAAGTTTGTTTTGCTAAACACAAATATTTGAAAGATTAGTTTATTGATTAATTTAAAGCATTAATGTTTAAATGCTTTGACATGATTTTTTTTTTTTTTTTAAATAAACTTTTTTTTTGTTATAATTTTCCATATGAATATCTTAACCTACAAAACAAAGTTCCTCCAAGATATTTAACGAATTTTTTGTTTGCGAGAGTTGACATAGGCGATTTAATTTTAAATTGTTGCCAATTTTTTCTAATAGCTGAACTAGTTTTATCAACCGTATTACGGAATAATATGGTTTTATATTTGTTGAAGTTCATTTTTAAAATCCATATCTTGCAGTAATTCTGCACAATATTAAACACTTTTTGTACATTATATTGAATGCTATTTACAGTGTCATTTGCAGAGTATATTATAATATCATCTGCGAATGCCAGGGCGTAGTTATTTCTGTTACTCGTTTTAGCAAGAATAAAAGATCTGCCGCATAGATAGTAAAAAGAATAGGTACATTAACAATCCCTTGCTGAAGGCCGTTTTCAATTAGGAATGATTTGTCAGACGATTTGTTGTCATTATTATTGCTATATACTAAACATTTGTTGTTATATAACATATTTTTAATCAGTATATTAAAGCGTGGCCGGAACTTATATTTTATTAGTTTATAGATTAATCCATCCGACCAAACTGAATTAAAAGCCTTTTCAAGGTCAATCAGACAGGAACCAATGCCGTATTTCTTGTTTATGAACCAGCAGATATCTGAGGTTAATTTGGTTATAGTATTAACGGTACCATGTTTGTGCCTACCTAAACCCAAACTGATTTTCTGGAACAAGATTGATTGACTTTGCATAATTTGAAATTTTATCGTTTATTATGGTTTCAAATACTTTACTAATGTTTGGCAATAAACTTATCGGTCGATAATTGCTAGGATTGGTTGCATCTTTGCCAAGTTTTTTTAGCAATATCGTTTTCGGTGTTTTGTAAATATGCGGAAAATACGAATTATTTATTGCATTATTGAATAGGATAACATATTTGTAATAAAATAATTAGACCACTTAAATTTTTTTAAAACTATGTTTGGAATATTATCGATACCAGAAAAAACTTTATTTTTTAAAGCTTTAAACTTTAAGAAAAGCTCTGACTCGTTCGTGAATTCGCTATTTTCACTACTTTGTTCAGATGATATGTTTGTGTTGGAGAAATTACTCAAGGTTGAGTTAATTTCTATTTTAATTTTTTGTTTAATTAATGAATTGATGTTATTTAGGAGGCTTTTGACCAATTGGATTTGCTGATTAGAAAAGTTTAATCTTTGCTTTTTGATCTAATGTATATCATTCATGAGGCTGTGTTTTTTGTTTAAAAGAATTTTTAGCTTAACTGAGTAGAATTTTTTTAAGTTATTTTGATTTTTAATTTTTGGTACAACTTCATTCATAGTTTTAAGAATTATTTCGTTCAGTTGAAAAAAATTATAATCTACATTTTGATTGGACAAATTGCAGTTATCGAAAATTTTATTGCAATTGTTGGAGTTGTATTTGGAAAAATAGTTTGAACTTAATTTACTTTGAAATTTGTCCCAGTTTACTTTTGAAAATATGAATTTATTACTACGACTTGGTAACTCTTGTAAGAAAAGCTCTTCATACAATTGAAATTCAATTGTAATGATATAATGCACGGTTCGGTATATAAAAAATTATCGAAAATGCTATTATTTACAACATCAAATTGGAAACATTTTTTAATGCATTTGGCAACACCCCCGTCATCAATATCGATATTTCGATCATTTCTAATTATGACATGTGGTTATTTGGTTTTAATTTTATCTCGCTCATGCAAATTATGTCAGGTTTATTGAACTTTACAAAGGGCATAAGCGAAAGCTTTTTATTGTTGGAGATTAGTGAATTGACGTTTATGGATATTATTATACCTGAACCTGTGCATACATATATGACATCGGCTATAATAAAATTGCTCCTCCGTTTGTAACGCACCGATCTAGACGAGCTAGATATAGTGTCAAGGGTAGAATCGAAAAGTAAACCGATCTAGCAATGTGTGTCTGTCCGTCCGTGTGTCTGCACGATAATTCAAAAACTAAAAGGGCTAAAGTTTTGAAATTCACACAAAATCATTTTTAGACAAATTCTAGGTTCCCTATTGTTTTTGGTTTAAATCGGACCAAGGCTTCGGGGAGGTGCCATACAACTTTTTTGCACCAATATGAATTTCTTCAAAACTAATTATACTACGAGGATGAAAATTACACACGGTTAGTTTTATAATGAATCCGGCACTTATATGAAGTTTCAAAATGTTACGACTTCATTTTCGGGGAACTGCCATACAACTTCTTTGCATCAATATGAATTTCTTCAAAATTAATTATACTACGAGGATGAAAATTACACGCGGTTAGTTATATAATAAATCAGTTGGACAGAGGGAATGGCAAAGTTAGAAATAGTTGGTATAATGGCAAATTTGGACATCACTCGAACCAAATTTTAGGGTAAGCGAATTTTTTTGTTGTTTTTTTGTTTTTTTTTTTCAAGCAAAAATTATGGGATGATGATGTCCAACTATAATCTTCCTCGTTTAATATAAGCTGGACACTTGGTGTATGATGCTGGATGACCATGGTTCCCACAAAAGGTACAGTATAACTTATCTCTTGGATCATCTGCAGAAATTGAGCATTGGTCTGGCCTATGATTATCGCCACATTTAACACATCTCAGCCGCATATAACAATTAGCCGCTGAATGTGAGAAGCGTTGAAATTTTGTGCACTGTAAGTTATGGGATTTTATTATTTTTTTCCATCTTACTATTTGGTAATCTAGAATATTGATCTTCATAATTTCGTTTGTCAAGCTATCAGCTGAAGCTTGAACGATGTAGTGTGGAAGAGTTATTCCGTTGTTAATTGAATTTTTGGTGGTTAATCGTTTAATCTTTTCAAATTTTATATTTGTTGTTTCATGTTCTTTTGGATAGTGGAGAACTTCCTCAAGTGAATATAAACTATTCAGACCTTTTGGTATTAAGGTTTTCTTTTTTTCTATTTTAGATGTGAACGTAAAGTGGTTTATTTTACCCTCAGTAAAGCACGAGCTATGTATACAGATAAGAATGTTTCTCATTATGCTCTTTTATAACGAAATTTTGTATATCTAATTAATTTTTTATGAGACATTTGAAGCTTTGAAATCTGGTATCGTATATATTTATTGATGGTATTTTTTTACCTTTTCCATGTGGAAAACTCATAGTTGATGGTTGTTTTTTCGTTTCATCTTTTTTTATTAATTTTTTTTTAAGTTTAAGAATGTCAAATGCATCCTCATCGTCACTTCAACAATTTTTGGCTCTGCTTTGCCGTTGTTCTGTTTCGCTGCTTTCATCGGTGAGATCCATTAAACAATTATAATAGTTCGACTCGTATCTTGGTGAACTAGATGATGTTAAAAGAACAAACTTTTTTAAGGCTTTTCTTAGTTCATTATTTTCTTTTGATGTTAAAAGAACAAACTTTTTTAAGGCTTTTCTTAGTTCATTATTTTCTTTTATTAAATGTTCCACTAAATTTTCTATTCGGCTTGCATCGCTTTTAAATTTTTGTTGGTCTTATTTTGACTTTTGTCTAGGATTTCTTTAAATCTGACATTTATTGTCTCTTTTAAAAAAAAATTTTTTTTTTCGATGAAATGATTGCTATCCTTGATATGATGCAATCGGTAATTATACCACTTTTTTATTTTAAAAAATTTATTTTTTTTAAAGATTTTTTTATTTTTATAGTTAGATTTTTTTTTAATAAGATTTTTAATCTTAAATCTTTTTGAATTATTGTTTTTTATAATATTTTTATTTGTAATTTTTACAAAGAATAATATAACTTGATCCCTTGACAGCTGAAATCGAAGTCCTACTTTGACATGAAATTTTGTCTTTTCTTCTTTAATTGCGTTAGATAACATTTTGATTTTTTTACTCTAATGTGTTGTACAGTTATATAATGTTTCTATTTTTAATTATCAAATATCAAATGTTGCTGGTATTATTATTTAAATTGTGTTCGTTGAATTTTATTTAGATCGAATTTATTATATGCCATGTAATAATATGTCCCTTATATAACAACAGCAATTTTTATTTTTTAGTTATATAATGAAATGTAGATCTTTTACTTCTGAAGTTTTTGAACTACATTACATAAGGAACAGTGAAACAACATCAGAAATAACACTTTTTAAAACTTTTTTCAATCAATCGTAATCTAACCGCCTTATTCTTAGCATTATTGTTTAATATTATTATAAAATTTAGAAATAAAATGAAGTTATACTATAAAAACAATAAATTACTTTTTTTTATTTTAAATTAAATTAAATAATATTTCATACAAATAATATATTATATATTTGTCCAGGAAATGAGGTGTAACAAACGCACACACTTTGTTAGATGTGCTCAACTATAAAAATTAAAATATTTATGTTTTTTTGGATGTGTTTTATTTTAGAAAATAAAATATCATAAATTATCACAAGTAGGGCAAAAAATATTTTAATTACTTTTAATATAAAAATAAACAAGAAAAACTAAAATAAAAAAACTTTTTTAATGAATTTAAATTATTTTAAATGTTTATGAATTAGTTCATTTCAGTTCTTAAAACTCACAGTATATTTTCTGGAAAACTTATATAAATAGTAAGACATTCTGATATTCAAAATTAAGTCTATGCTTCACAGGAACATTTCTGATGTAAGTCATCGTTATGTTTAGTGAAAGCTTTCAGCTTTGTTGCGTTGCTTGCTCACAAACAAAGTAATCAAAGTTATTTCTAAGTTTCCCGTGTCCTTGAAATAAAGCCAAATGTCATACACCATAGAAATATTTTTTAACAAAATATATTTTTTTTTAAATAATTAGGCATAATAAAAAAAATTAAAAAATAAATAATTCTTGAAATAAACAAATTTATCAAAATTTAATTTTAAAAATTTTTAAATTCAAAGCTAATAAAGTTCTCCGTTATGTTTGAAAATTAAACGGTCAACTGACATTTTAAAGTTTAAAAGCTTAAAAAACCGATGGAATTTTTTTGTTTGATTATACACTTAACTAAAATATTTTTCAAAAAGTAAAACAAATAAACGTTAGAAATTATATTTATATAAGCTTATAAATATAAAAACTTAAAATTATCATGAAATATAAATTGACAACGTGATCAAGTTCAAGTTAAAAGTAAACTTTTTATTTAATTGTAAACTAGACTAAACTTGCTTTGAAACAAATAATAGAAAGCTTAAATTAGTTTGGTTCGTTTAAATTCAGAATTATTATTTTTTGTGATTTTAGAGTTTATTTTCATCGAAATAATTTAACAATCTTAAGTGCAATATCAAATATTAAAAAATAACATTATTTACATTACATTTCCTTTAAAGCATATTGTACCCAAGCATAAATATTTACATTGTCACTTAATATATATCTTTTTTCATCTGAACTACTTCTTAAAGCTTTAAAATTTGTTAAGATTCTGCGTATAAATAGTGTGTAAT
Organism: Dolichopus griseipennis; assembly: GCA_963082915.1. Taxonomy (NCBI): domain Eukaryota; kingdom Metazoa; phylum Arthropoda; class Insecta; order Diptera; family Dolichopodidae; genus Dolichopus; species Dolichopus griseipennis. The sequence continues at coordinate 158,602,784 of OY720441.1, read as the reverse complement.
TTCGCTCTACTTTCATCTATCTATCTATATATATAAAAGCGAAAGTTGGTTTGTATGTTTGTTTGTTTGTATGTGTCGAATAGACTCCTAATTGCTGGAAATTTCTATATAGGGGTTTTTGGGTACGGAAAGAAATCGTGGCCTAAAAATTTTGACCTAATGGACCGCCAAGTTTGGTCTGTGGTGCAAGTATTTATCCTTTTTTGTTCTACAATGAAAACGGCTTCACCAATTGACTTCAAATTTTGTATACGTGATGCTCCTTGAGAATTGAGTTGACACTATTAATAGTTTTGGAATTTGCTAACCCATGTCAAGCCGACGGTTGGTCAAAAAAAATTTTGGGTCCAAATTTTGTCCGATTTTACGAAACACTGCTTTGGCTAAAAGAAAGCCTCAAAAAATTTTTATTGATTTCCATTAACTCATTGCGGCCCAACAGCTTTTTATAGGTTTTTTCAATACTTTACTCTAAATTAGAAACGGTTTGACTGATTTACTTCAAATTTTGTATACGTGTTCCGTTTTGAGCATGGAGGTAACTCTATTAACCGACATGGAATTTGTTAACTCATTGACGATTGTCTAAAAAAATTTTGGAAGCAATTTACGACCAATTTTGCGCAGTACTGCTTTGGCCAAGAGAAGGTCTCAAAGAATTTTTTGTTGACTTTAAAAAAGAAACGGTTCGACCGGTTGACTCCAAATTTTTTATGCGAGAAGACCTGTAAAAATGGAGTTGAGTCCGATAGCAGGCTTGATGTTTGGTAACACATATTGGTCCTACAATTGGTCAAAAAAAATTTTTTTGGAAGTAAATTATGTCCAATTTTGGAAAGTAGTTAGTACTTGTTTGATTACAGGAACTTTTAAAAATTACTAGAATAATCTTAGCAAAAACATTTAAAACATTTTAAAATTAACATTTACACCATGTGTAATTTTTATGTTAACGTTTGCAGTGACATAAACTTAAACTAAACCTCCATCAAGAGGCACACCAACGCGCACCGGGTATTAGCTAGTATTTCTATATAAGTAATAAAATTATGAAATAAACAACTTTTGTAATCATCTATATTTTTTAAACCCTTTGGTACACTTTTGACCTTAAACTTGTAAATTCAGTAATTATTTGTCCAGTTTGCTCAACGAGCTCGGGTAGCTGCCATATAACTTCTTTATTTATATGAGCATTACTCTGTACTTATTAAAGCTGGGTATCTGAAATTTTGCCAAAAGTAGTTCAGTGTAATGGCCAAAGTTACTAGAGTGCCATACAACTCCTTCTTTTATATGAGCATTACACTACACCTAATAAAGCTGTATGTTTGAAATTTTGCCAAAAGTAAGTAAGGATGATAGAATGCTAATGTTACGGTTATACGGGTATCGACAGAGTTGGCACAGTTTACTCTACTACATTCTTCCTCGTTTTTTTTCTTATTCGATTTATTTCTTTTTTAGTATCATATTCTTGAATCATGTTACATGTACTATGTAGAGTGAAAAATGGTCTACAAATTTAATTGGTATAAATTGTGAGAATAAAAATAAAAATAAAGGGTATAAAATAGAAATAGTTACGAATGTTACAATATATTTAAAATATGCCAACCGTTTTGAGAGAATTTGAAAAAATATGCGAATAAAATTTCATACAAATTTTTAACATGAAAATGTTTATCTATATATAATTCTTAATCAATGATATAACTTGCATTTTTTTTTTTAAATTTGATGGTATACGTTAAATTTACTCACTTTTTTTATGCATAAAAGAAAGGGAAGTTCTGAAATTTTCAGTTAATTTCTTTCCAATTAATTAATTAAAGATATTTAAATAAATTTAAATATTTACATATACGTACATACTTTTAATTGCATGTAGATTCTGTTGTGTTTGAGTTTTTGGTTGTAACTAAGTTCAATAAGGTCTAGTTAAAAACTGTTGATTGGTGTTAAAAACCGATTGCTCAATCACAGCAGAATATATTTTAAAGGTGTTGTTGATAATATTTTGTAAATATTATTAATAATATTTTTATTTTTATAAACGGTGGTAACTTATTCGGGTTGTATGAATCGTACACATAATATTTAACTCTAATTTTAATATAATTAATTTTTGTATAATTAATAATTTTTTTTTTTTTCTTTAAAGAGCAAAAAGGAAAAAATTAATTTATTTTAAATCACGTTTTTAAATTATTTTCCTCACAATTCCATCTTTCTCAACTTGTCCAAAATCCCTATAGGGTCCCGACCGAGCTGATCAACAGAGTCATCTGATTTTAACCACTCACCCTGAAAAATATGTAGTTATGTATTAGTTTCCCCTTGGGAGGCTCTGACCTCCGTCTGGTGACCACAAGCTTCCCGGTAAGCATTTCAGCCAGCCGAAGGACTCCTTCCAAAAAATAAGTATTGCAACATAGCCAGTTAGCACGGAAGATTAAAACCATTTTTTCAAATCATTCGACTGGTCATTTTACTTCCGTGGTAAAAATGTTAACTTCGCTGCAAATGCGATTCGTGAAACGATTTTACTTGGAAAAAGGTTGTATATTTCTCACTCCTTGAAAAGTATTAAAAAAGAATCCAGAGCATGGTTTAATCGCACTTGCAAAAAAGCCATGCGTTAAAAGGAGGAGGCTTTTAAGCAATACCGGAACCGGGGGTTGGAGTCTGATAAGACCAACTATATCGTGGTTCGAAACAGATGTAAGAGAGTTATTAATTAACAAAAATTCTTATTCAACCGAGGATTGAAAAGTAAATTCCTACATATGCCTAAGAATGGCAAATCGTTTTGGACGTTTGCAAAAAATGCAGAGCCATAGGGTTAGGTAGAGTCTTTCTTAAATGGATTGGAGATTTCCTTTCGAATCCCACGATTCGAGTACTGGTCGATGGTTTATCATCTGACAAATTTGAACTAAAAGCTGGTGTCCCTCAGGGATTTGTTCTTTCTCCTACCCTCTTCTTAATATTCATCAATGATCTTCTATAATTAATATTCATCAATGCTGTCTCCCGAAAAATAGCAACAACTATTCCCAACTTGATTTTTCAGAGAAAAGCTTTGCAGAGCTCAACAAATTTAAATATTTTGGGCATCGAGTTAAACCAGAAATTGACTGTGTTAAATCACATTTTTGGTATAGCTAAAGATACAGCTGGTTTTTTGGGGTTTTTGTATCGCTGTAAAACTTACTTTTCTCCATTGATCTCCTCAATATCTATAAAACATATATTAGGCCAAAAATGGAGTATAATGCACATATTTGGGCTGGTGCACCCCAACCGGCGTTGGGATATCTCGTTAAAGTGCAAAACAGAGCTATTCGTCTTATAAATGATCCCAGTGTTACTTCAACGCTCACTTCAATTAGCTATCGGCGCACAATCTGGTCACTTACCCTGTTTTATAGATACCTAGTGGGAATGAACACCTCTTTTAAGGAAATAAAACAATTAATGCCTCCACTCAAAGTTTTCCAACGTGAAACAAGGAGTGCAACAGATGCTCATCTCTACTGCGTCGAATTGTTAAGATGGCGAAACATGGCTTATGGAAATTCGTTTGTTATGCACATGTGGAGATTATGGAATCACATTCCGTCCAATGTGTTTCCTAAAGGTGGTAATTCGTATGTGTACAACTTTATTAAATTTAAGAAGAATATTAACATCTTTCTCCTAAATATCCCTTCAAATTATCCCCATCCCCAATAATCCTAAATTCCCAAATAACCTCCCACAATCCTAAAATCCTTTTATATCCCATCCCTATAACCAAACTGTACATTTGTATCACAGGTTCCTTCCTAAAGTTTGGTTCAAAAAGGGTGTGGTTTTGGCGCGTTAAAGTCGCACACTACCCAACGAAATACCGCACTTTTTCAATAGGTGTCTTTCGAGCGTACCATTCCCTCGCAAAAAAAAAAAAAAATATAATTATAGGGAAAATTATACATTAAAATTTTAGACTGGTCTAAAATTGCGAATCCTATATTAATCGGTTTGTTATAACGTATTATAGTTTTCTTTAACTCTATAACCACTAGATTAGACTCAAAAACTGAAACACTATTAAAATTAGGTTTTTCTTTTAGAACACTATCTCCTAAATGCCATCCTTTGCTTTCCCATGAATAAGCTATTTTAAATATTTTCTATTATCAACATTTTCTATTGTTTTGCCAAACACGAAATTATTGATTAATTTAAAAAAGTTTTTTTCGAAGGTATTTTTAGCAATTTTTCTATATTCAGTATTTAAATCAATATACTTCCTTAACCAATGACTCTGTTTAAATTTCAAAACTTTGTATTTTTTTTTTAAACTAACCCGTTTTCAAAACATTGCTTGAGATTTCTATAATGAATTACATTTTGTCTCTTGTTTTTTAAATTGGTTAACAATTTTCTTGCTTTTCTTTTGGAGGAATAATCAGGGCAAAAAGGTAAATCATCGTGAAGATTCTCTGGATAAATCTACTTCTAATATGCCCAACATCCGTATTTTCAGCAATATCTAAAACGTTTATTGAACTATTAACCTACTCAAAATCTTTATATGGTATGGCTTGGGACATAGCCTAAACGTACAACTTATTTGCGTCTTGATAAATTATATATTTGGATGTATTATTTGTATCGAATTTTTCTTTCATATTTTTAGTATTGACTACAGAATAACGCACTGAACAATGACTGATTCCTCCACGTAGTAGGAATAGTAAAATTGTACATGTTTATATCTGTAAATAATTATAGCTCTATTTCTGTGTATTTAAGCATTGCTTGCCAAGAGAGACCTGGAGCAGTGTAAAAATGCAGGGTCTAAATTATAAATATTTCTACAATTTTCAAAAACGTCGTCTAATATAAAAACATCTGTTTTTAAATACAATTTTGATAATATAATAAATTTGATAATATAATAATTTTTGGCAAAAGGAATTCCTTACGGTAATAGCATGACTATAAACTTCTATCGAACAATGAGTGTTCGTAATCTATATATATAAAAGCGAAATTTTGTTTGTATGTTTGTTTTCTTGTTTGCATGTGTAGAATAGACTGCTCAGCCGATTCTCATGAAAAGATGTATATAAGGGTTTTTTGCGTAAGGAAAGAAATCGTGGGCTAAAAATTTTGCTCTAGCGGACCTCCAAGTGGTGCAAGTATTTAAACTTTTTTGTTCTAAAATGAAAACGGTTTGACCAATTGACTTCGAATTTTGTATACGTGATGCTCCTTGAGAATGGAGTTGACACTATTAGCAGATTTGGAATTTGTTAACCCATGTCAGCCCGACGGTTGGTCAAAAAAAATTTTGGGTTCAAATTTTGTCCGATTTTTCGAAATACTGCTTTGGCTAAAAAAAAACCCAAAAAAAATTTTGTTGAGTTCCATTAACCTATTGTAGTCCAACAGCTCTTTATAGGTTTTTTCATTACTTTATGAGATTATTAACAATTTTGGAATTTGTTAACCCATGTCGGCCTGACGGTTGGTCAAAATAACTTTGGACGCTAATATTGTTCAAATTTGGGAAATACTACTTTCGTTAAAAAAAAGGCTCAAAAAAATTTCGAGCTCTGTTAACCCATTGCGGTCCAACAGCTTTTTATAGATTTTTTGGTTACTTTACTCTAAATTAGAAACGGTTTGACTGGTTGACTCCAAATTTTATATGCGTGAAGCAACTTGAAGTTGAATCTGTTAACAGGCTTGGTGTTTGATAACTCATGTCGGTCCTACGATTGTTCAAAAAAAAATGTTTGGAAGTAAATAACGTCCAATTTTGGAAAGTCGTTTGTACTGAATAATCGTTTTAAAAAAATGGCTTTCATATATTTTAGAATTTACATTAACACCGTGTATAATTTTTGTGTTAACTTTTTACTATAACATGAACTTCAATTAAACCTACATTGAGAGGCGCAGCAAGGCGCACCGGGTATTAGCTAGTTTTATTATAAAACTCTGTTTGCGGTGGTAACTTTTTTTCTGCTAGTTTTTCACAGCTGTTGAAATAACCATGTAAATAAAACTCTTTTTCTAAGCATAAGGTCTGAATTATATAAAAATAATATATTATCTATCTTTTTTTTTTACTGTCTAAACTAGTGGCCATAAAACGAAATCTATCTGAAAATTTAATATCAAAAGTATTTATCAAAAGTATTTAGACAGTCTTTCTAAAGCTATAGATAAAAATAATATGCGAAACATATAATTCTATTCTTATGCTTAGAAAAGGAGTTTTTCCATATGGTAATTTTAACAGCTGGAAAAAACTAGAAGAAGAAAATATACCACCGCAAACCGAGTTTTATAATAAAATTACCAACACTCATTGTTCAATAGAAGATTATAATCATCCTATTACCGTATGAATTTCTTTTAATTCCCTGACATCGTAAATGTCTTTACGACGTCGTGAATACATTGTCGCATGATCGTAAATGTGAACTTAAAAATTTCACATTGTCTCATGATCGTAAATTCATTTTACATTGTGTTCGCGACCCATTTTCACGACGCGTGTTGTTAAATTGAGTATCGAAAATTTTTTGGATATACAAAAAAAAATTTTAAAGTTATTTGAATTTTGAAGTTTTAATTTGAATTTTTGTCAGTTAAGTTTTATTTTTGTGGTCATGGAAACTCTTATTTCTTCACCACAGTCCAATAAATAACTGAAGAAAAATTTTTTAACGAAATTAATATCCATTTTGTCTAAATATTAATTTATACTTTTCAAAGAAAGTTTCTGTAGAAAAATTTAAATTTTTTGACATTTCATTTTGACGCAATCAGAATTGTAAATAAAATACGTTGTATTTTCGACACAATGTGTTCAAAAATTTTTACATTGTGTTATTTTCACATTGTATCAGGGTTTTTTACGACATTTACGATGTCACCCATTGTCAAAATTTATTAGATTTTTAAAATTGTGTTTAAAAGCAGATGTTTTAATATTAGCCGAAGTTTTTGACAATTTTAGAAATATATGTAGAAATATTTATTACTATGACCCTGCAAATTTTCACACAATTTACACAGAAATAGAGCTACATTTAGAAATATTTATTACTATGACCCTGCAAATTTTCACACAATTTACACAGAAATAGAGCTACAATTATTTACAGAAATAATCATACACAATTTTATAAAATTAGGAATACGTTCAGGAATCAGTCATTGTTCTTTGCGTCATTCTGTGGCCAATAATAAATATATGAAAGAAAAATTCAATATAAATAATACATCCAAATCCAATAGATTATCCAGAGAATCTTCACGACCTCCACAATGATCTAACTTTTTGTTCTTATTATTCGTCCAACAGGAAAAGCAAGTAAAGCAAGAAACAGAAAACAATATGTAATCTATTATAGAAATCTCAAGCAATGTTTTGAAAACGGGTTAGTTTTAAAAAAAATACACAGAGTTTTGAAATTTAAAGAATGATATGGTTAAAGAAGTATATTGATTTAAATACTGAATATAGAAAAATTGCAGAAATACCTTTGAAAAAAACTTTCGTAAATTTATGAATAATTTCATGTTTGGCAAAACAATGGAAAATGTTGATAATAGAAAAATAATTAAAATAGCTAATTCATGGAAAGCAAAGGAAGACATTTAGGAGCTAGTGTTCTAATAGCAAATTGTAACATAGTAAAATATTAAGTCTATTAAAGATGAAATGGGTGGAAAAATAATTACTGAATTTACAGGTTTAAAGTCAAAAATGTATTTTCTTCAGACTTTAGAAAATGAAAGTATTAAAAAGGTAAAAAGCAATATGTTGTAAATGACTTAAATATAGAGGATTACAAAAGTTGTTTATTTCATAATTTGATTATTTATAGAACTATGAAAGTTTTTAGATCGAAATTACACACTATTTATACGCAGAATCTTAAAAATCTTAGTTTTAAGTAGCAGAATCTTAGTTTTAAGTAGTTCAGATGAAAAAAAGATACATATTAAGTGACAATGTAAATGCTTATGCTGGGGCACACTATGCTTTAAAGGAAATATAATATAAATAATACTCTTTTTTAATATGTATTTAATATTACATTTAAGATTGTTAAATTATTTATATATGTAATTATTGCTAACTACCTATGTATATATTAATTTCAATGAAAATAAACTCTAAAACAGAAAAAATAACAATTCTCAATTTAAACTCCAAAAACACAAAAAATAATAGTTTAAGCTTATTATTATTTATTTCAAAACTATTTTAGTCAAGTTCACAATTAAATAAAAAGTTTACTTTCAACTTGAATTTGATCACGTTTTCAATTTGTATTTCATGTTCAAGACTTTATATTATTGATAATATAAGTTCAAACGCGTATTTGTTTTATTGTTTTAAAACTTTTTTAGTTAAGCTAAGTTAATAGTGAACCAAAATAACTTCCATCGGTTCTTTAAGCTTTCCAATATTAAAACTACAGTTGGCAGCTTAATTTTCAAACATAATGGAGGAGCTTTATTAGCTTTGAATGCAAAATCAACTTAAATTTTTTTTTATAATTTTTTAACTTTAAAAATTTTTTTGTTAATTTTTCAAATAAATATTAAATTAAGTTTAAACTTTAATAATTTTACATTTAAACCTAACTTTTAAAACTTTTCACATAAATTAATTTTTAAACCTTTTGATATAAAATAATTACTTCAATTCTTTTAAAAAGTTTATACTTGTTCTAGCTTGTTATTATTTGTTTCAAAATTTCTTAGTCAAGTTCATAATCAAATAAGCTTCATTTTCAAACATAACGAACGATCCTTATGTACTTATATGAATTCAAAGCTTAAAGCCCTTAATTGCCACCCAGCGTTTCTTACATTGCGTCCCCTTAGACCCATAGCATTAAGCTTTAAAACTGTCGCTCAAAGCTTCCGTACAAGTTTCCAATGAGTCCGTATACCCTATCTCCTTGACGTCATGTTGTTAATTTGACGAAATGTCAAGTGAAAAAATCATCACGTTTGGCAATTCTTGAAAGCGTAGCATACGAATTGATAGCAATTTGGTATCACTTCTGAATTTGGCTAAGAAGAAGTATCACGTTTGGTTTTTCATTAAAATTTTAAATGTCAATAAACAAAAATGGAAAAACTAGAAATTAATTTAAATACAATAGCATTTCTTTGGTTAAAAAGATTAGTACATTTTTAACATACAATTTTTTTTATACACAAAAACATTTTAGTTTAGGTACCCGGAAATATTCATGTTTTAAAAAAATAATTTTACGTACGAACAACATTTAAGATTAGGTATCATAAAACTTTCATATGTTTTATATAAAAATAAAGAATTTTATAAATTTTAATTTTAGTTACTTGTAATGAAAGTTAAAAAATAAAATATTTATTAAAATTATTAATTTGAAATACTTATGAACTGTAACTGATTCAAAAGGATTTGAATTATTTCTGCACTTTCTCTAAAATTCTATATTAATTTCTTTTTCATTTTCAAAAGAAACATACAAATAAAAAAAAACTCATTCATATTTATTTTTATAACTTTTGACAGTAACAAAAACTCGTAAAAAGAAAACAAGTAAAGAAACAGTCAGTCAGGGCAACCGACTTAAAAATACCCTACACCTATTTGGTTAAAATTTAATGAGAAGTCCATAAGTCATTTTAAAACCATAAAAGCTTTTATTAGTTTGATCGTAAACATAACCTACACTAATTCAAAAGGCCTGGACATCCAAAGAAAAAAAGATCAAAATTGGACTCCCGCAAATGAAATATTAAATTAAGTTTAAACTTTAATAATTTTACATTTAAACCTAACTTTTAAAACTTTTCACATAAATAAATTTTTAAACCTTTTGATATAAAATAATTACTTCAATTCTTTTAAAAAGTTTACACGTAGTCTTATGGGTAAACGCGGGAGTCCTCCTAAAAATCTTAAAATAACTCAAAAACTACTGATTTAGTTTTTTTTAATTATGTTAAAAGAGCAAATTGAAATATCATCTTTTTTACATCATTTAGTATCAAAAAAAAATTTTAACTTTAATTTTTTGATTGAATGAGTTTAAATATTTTATTAGAAAATTAAAAATTGAAAAATACAAATAATAAATAAATGGAAATAAAAAATAAGTAATGAAATAAAAAAAATTAATATATATATATATATTATAGATATTTAATAATTCTCGTTTCCACACCACCGTAGAAGTAGAAAATATGGCTTGTTTTTTTTAAAGTGGTATCCCCAGGAGGCCTAATCCACTTAAACTAAAAAATAAATAAAAAAAAAACATATTAATATATATACAAAAATATAAATAAAAAAATAACAAAAATTTAATGAAATAAAACAATTCATTTATGTAAAAAAACGAGGAAGATTATAGTTGCCCTTGTCAACTTTTAGATACCCGTGCATACCCACTATGGTGTATAAAATAAACCGTAATTTACTTCTCTTATACATTTAACTCATTACCCCATAATTTTGACGTAAAAAAAAAAAAAAAAATTAACAAAAAAAAAAAAAAGTCACAAAACAAAAAACAAAATTTTCATTCACTGTCCCATAACTTTAGCTTAAAAAAAAAAAAAAAAAATTAACAAAAAAAAAAAAAAAATCACAAAAAAAAAAAAAAAGTTTTCATTCATTGTCCCATAACTTATTAAGCTTAAAAAAAAAAAAAAAAAAATAAAAAAAAAAAAAACAACAAAGAAAAAAAAAACAAAAAAAAAAAATTGGCCCACCCTAAAAGTCCGATGGTCCGAGTGATGTCCAACTTTGCCAAGTAACTTGCCCTATTAATTTACCTGCCCAATTTTAATTTTAACCTTGTAGCTTTATTAGATTCACAGTTATTGAATCGAAAACTTTGTATGGCAGCCCTCCGAAAATGGGGCCCTAACATTTTGAAACTTCATATAAGTGCTCGATTCATTATATAACTAACCGTGTGTAGTTTTCAGCCTCGTAGTATAATTAGTTTTGAAGAAATTCATATTGGTGCAAAGAAGTTGTATGGCAGCCCCCCATAAATGGGGCCCTAACATTTTGAAACTTCATATAAGTGCTCGATTCATTATATAACTAACCGTGTGTAATTTTCATCCGCGTAGTATAATTAGTTTTGAAGAAATTCATATTGGTGCAAGGAAGTTGTATGGCAGCCCCCCGAAAATGGGGCCCTAACATTTTGAAACTTCATATAAGTGCCGGAGTCAATATAAAACTAACCGTGTGTAATTTTCATCCCCGTAGTATAAATAGTTTTGAAGAAATTCATATTGGTGCAAAAAAGTTGTATGGCAGCTCCCCGAAGCCTTGGTCCGATTTTAACCAAAAACAATAGGGAACCTAGAAATTGTCTAAAAATGACTTTGTGTGAATTTCAAGACTCTAGCCCTTTTAGTTTTTGAGTTATCGTGATGACACACGGACGGACGGACGGACGGACGGACGGACAGACACACATAGCTAGATCGACTAATTTTTCGATTCTGAGCCGATACGTACCCTTGACACTATATCTAGCTCGTCTAGATCGATGCGTTACAAACGGAGGAGCAAATCTAATATACCCGATGTTCATATATATATGCACGGGTATAAACATTCATAAAATAACAGAGTCTGATAGCACGTTATTAAAATACGATACTATTTGCTTTAGCTGAGACCAAAATACAAGTTTCGTATTTTCCGGCAAAACATTTTTATTTAGTTTTGATTGAGTATTACCTGTAAAGCAGGTAACTAATAAATCTTTATTAACTACATCTCTAAGTCTAAAAGAAACACCAAAGTTTTTGTTCTCATTTAAAATATACAAAACTAAATTATTTTGACCAGTATATAAGGCCCAGTTTTTTAAATTAGATCTTCATCTATATTTGAATTTTTATTCAAAGAAATTAATTCTACCGAGTTCTTGGGGAAAATACTTGGAGCTGCATCTGGCAATAATTGCGTCCTTTGAGATTTATCTACAATTAAGCACGAATCTTCAAAATGTAATTTACAAACGGTACTATAGGCTGTCGGTTGCCAGTTCGTTCTTCCAACAGCGTTTACCCATAATTTTTTTTTCTCTTTAACCGGAAATTTATATGTTGTAACGTATAACGTGCTACTGTTATAATTGGATTTACATCCAACAACCGAGTATTTACGACCCATTTCAAATAAATTATATTGCATAAGGCACTTAATAATTGAATTAACTTTGTTAAATTTCAAATATAATGTTTTAGAAAGTTAATTTAATTAAAAAACTTAAATTAGAAATTTGATAACTAAAATACAAGTACCTTTGTATTGTAGATAAAATAAAATATTATTGAAGTGCATTTTAAAAAAAAAAATTCTTTTATTCATAAAAATTATTTAATTCTTTCTTAAGAAAAAATATTTCAATATTATTTTTAAAATAATATTGAATTGAAATCAAAAATATTATTTTATTTTATTAAGGTACTTGTAAAATACTACTCTACACTTCTACATTAAACTAAATTTTACACTACGCAACAACTTTTTTTTGAAACTGTATTACTCAAATAAAACTTTCTTACCAAGAATGTGGTACTTCTTTTCCAATTCTTGCTTAAATGTGCTGAAAAAAATGATTTGAAATTTACTTTTTTTACGAGTGAAATAGAATTCTTTAAGCTTTATTTATATATAAATTTCATAATTATTTATTAAATTTATATATATTAAAACTTAGATTAAATTTGAACTACTTACCGAAATCGTTGAAAAAATTTAAAATTATTGCTTTTAATTTGAAGGTTATGTTCACTAAAAAACATGATAAATGTCTATTCAAATATTTTTTGAGAGTGCCAAAATGGCGGTGATTTTTAATATGTACTAAAAAAATCATTGAATATATTTTGCTGTAAATTTAATAAAAAATTTCGAGTTGAAAGCTGAAATTTTGATATGTTACAGAAAAAATTTAATTTTATTTTAATATAAAAATTATAATATTCTGACAATTATTTCATAGGTAAAACTTTAAAAGAAAATTGATGAAAATTTTGATTTTACCTAAAAAAAAAAACAATAACATAAAGTATAAAAAATTTTTTAAGAAACGTCATTTGGAAGAGCTTTTTGTCACACATGTTAACAATGTGTACTAATACATTCAAACATTTTCGATGTCCAGGCCTTCTGAAAGAATTAATGTAGATTCTGTCGTAAGCAAACCACATTAACCTTATAATGCTTAAGACATTTTCTAATTACTTTATCTATCTAAATCTAAAATAATTAAAATTTTTACGAATTTATCTATTTAAAATATTAAAAAAACACAAAAGCTTGAAATAAATGTTTTCATAAAATGCAATTACAAAAATACATATTTAAAATTTTTAATCCAATTCAATTAAATTTTACACAAATGCAGCAATTACTTCTCTTCATTTTTAGAAATTTCTTAAAAATGAAGTTGTATTTTCCTAAAAATGAAGTTGAAATTTCTTAAAAATGAAGTTGTATATTCGATTTAACCATGGGTCGATTTAACGCATATGCATTCTTCGACACTTTCAGTAGTAGTAACCTACAGTTAAAATTTCATCAAGTTAGCTCCTTTAGTTTTTGAGTTATCGTGTCTACGGACGGATTGACGGACATGGTTATATCGACTCTGGAGGTCACGCTGATCACATATATATGTTGCATTTAAAAACTACTATTACATAGTTTGTAGTTTACAACTTTACATAGTTTGTAAAAGATAAAAATTAAACTTACCTTTAGAAACATTTAGGAGTGGTGAAATATTTCTGTTTTTTAGACATTGGTAACCTGGGCAAGTTCGTTTTTTTACATGACTTAGTGTTATTTAAAAAAAAAATTTATCTATAATGGTTAACTGGAGTTAAACAATTTGGGTACGTAATAATTAAATTGTTGGGAGCTTTGTTAGCCTAAAAGATGTCAATTAAAAAAAATTATAAATATTTTAAATAAAAACACATTTTCTTTTCAAACTTTTTCAGTTGTTATTATACAATATATTTTTTAAATTAATTTTTATGCTGAAATTTAGATAAATTTAGAAATTTAGCACAAATTTTCATGTCGTAAATCCATTCTTTATAATACAATCATTGCTATATTTCCATATATAATATTTAAATTTATAAAAATATATTTTTGTAAAGTTTAAGTTACATAATTCAAATTTAATTCTTATGTTAAAGTATCCATACACTGCTAATTTTATATCTAAGACAAATAATGCAAAATTGATAAAATTAATTATGTTATGTAAATAACCGTTTTTATATTTTGTTTACAACTCCAAATTCAAACCATACAAAAATACCAAATTTACATCATCGTTTATAAACCTTTTTAGTTAAAAATTGAATATGGTTTGTGATAATACTTAAAATATTCATTACTTAAAATATTCAGTAATAGTTATACATAAACTCAATTTATTTAATTTTGAATTTAAATATGTTTTTCTAAATTTTATAATTATAAAAGACTTACTTACATTTTTTCCTTACATTATCTTACTGTCCACTAATTTTCCGTTTTATAATAAAAATAAGAGTATCCAAAAACCAAATTCTAATATAAATAAAAGTATGAATATACTAACTTTTAAATTTTTTGATAAAATTTACCCCGTTCAGTTAAATAAAGTGTATTAAAATTTGACAAAGGAAGTGTGTTAAAATAAAGTGTATTATTAGTTCAACAACAAAGCGATTTGTTGCTGAACGGCTTTTTTTAAATTACTTTATTAAATTTTAAAGTATTAAATTAGTACCTGTATGCTATACCGAGTAACAACATTTAATTTGACAGAGAATACAAATGCTTATTTATTTTTCTCGATTAAAAGTTTTTTTTGTCGAGAAAAAATAATTTTATATTTCGAAAAATATATTTTTTCTACAAAATTTATAAAAAAAAAATATAGCTTCAAAACGTTGAATACATGAATACAATGAATGCACTAAAAAAGAAGAAAATAACATCAAAAAGTATCTCAACATACAATGTTTTTGGGCCATTATGCACGAGCCGTTTCCTCTTTCGTTTCGTGACTACTTTTCCTTCGTTTCATTACCTCTTGTCAATAACTAAATTAAAACTAAATTTGTAGCGGGAATTTTTTGGAGTAATTTTTTAAACCAAAATTTTAAAACAAAAATATTTTTAAACATAATTTTTAAACAAGTTTATTTGTTAACATAAACAAATAAACTTTTTTTGAAAATACGTTTCATTCTCAATTTACAAATTAAACAAAAGAAAAAAAAATATTAATAGTGAGTATGTTTATAGTTTTGGATAGTGATTGAGTATGTTTATAGCTGTATGACTAATAGTCAAAAGAGTATACTTAATTTGCCATTAAGTCTGGTGTATGTCCAAAAAAATAAAGGAGCTAGGATTTTGAAATTTTCACAAATTCGTTTTTATGCAATAGCCACCATCGCTATTTAAATCCAGCCATTTTAGTCCACGGGTTCGAGTACTTGCCATACAACTTCTAATTTTATATGAGCATTTCTCTATACCTATGTAAACTGGGTGTCTGAAATTTTACCAAAAATAGTTTAGCATAATGGGCAAAGTTACTGCAAAATTTGGTTGGTCTACTGCAGAGGGTTCGAGTAGCTGCCATACAACTCCTTCTTTGAGCAATACTCTTTACCTACTAGAGCTGAATGTTTAAATTTTGCCAAAAGTAATTAACCGGATGATATAATGTATATGTTACGGTCATACGGTATCCCAGAGTTGACACAGGCTACTCTACTACACTCTTCCTCGTTTTTAATTTGTTTTAAAAAATTAAAATGTGTGCAGCACGTCCTATTTCACATCCGTCCATCCGTATGTTTACAAAAACTTTCACATTGTTTGAAATAGAGAAAAAAAATTTCAACCGCGGATAGTTATTGGAAAAAAATTAATTTCATAGAACTTTTTCCTATAGCCCAAACCGTTAGGGAGCTACAGCCCAAAAGTCGGAAAAAGCTCTATATTTAAATTGTTATAACAACAGTTCTGTTAAGTATATTTTCCATTTGAAAACGGTTAAAGACATATGGTTTTATAAGCTTTTTAAATTTTTAAAAGGCAAATATATAGGGTTGCCATACGGTACTAAAATTTACCATTATGCCAAACTCAATTTTTGCAAAATTTTTAGCTCCACATATCTTTTAAACCGTTTAAGCTAGAGATTTGAAATTTTGGTAAAGTTAATTCCTTAGAAATTAATAGGAGTCGGTTAACAAAATTTTTTTTGCCTCACCCCCTGTTTAGGAGCTATAAGGCTTCAAAAATTTTGCTATTTTTAAACACCTGTAACTTGAATACCTGATCATATTTATTTTTAGTAATATATCTACAGAATTCAAAGCTCAAACATTATATTTCAACATGTGTCAAAGGTTTTTAATTTTTAAGGGTTGAAAATGTACTTTAAAAAAATATAGCATATACATATATATAAAGTTGCCATATGGTACTAAATTAACCGTTATGCGAAACTCAGGTTTTTACTAATTTTTTGGTACCACATATCTTTCATTAGTTTTTATCACAAAATTTAATTATCAAAATATGCAATAAATGTATTTCTAAAATACAATGACAAATTAAGAGCTTTTCATATAATTCATTTAAATATAAAAATAAATTTAATATGCAGGGTGTCCGGGACTCAAGTACGCGCACTACACTCAGTGATTGGGGACATTAAGACAAACAAAAAATTGTACTGGAGGGGGGGGGGGGTCTATTGTGGACCCTTTTCGAGATATGAGGGATTAAAGATTTAAGGAGACTTTTCATAAAAAAATCAATAACTTTTGAGCAGCTTCCTGTAGAAAGATAAAAAAAAATCCATTTTCTAGAGTAAGCTGTCAGCTTTAATTTTTGTGTACTAATAATCCCCATATTCCCAACATTTACAAAGTTATGAAGGTTCAAAATGATTTAAAATGAAAAAATTATGTTTCAAACTATATTTTCTTTTAAAGCACACCGTATTTGGGGTACTTTTTATAGCATATTTCAAGACAGCTTTTCAAGCGCTATAATTAGTACATAAACACTTTTTAGCAAACTCTAACCATTTTTGATATGAAGAATAGAAAAGTGAATATGAAGATTTAAAACAAATCGGTTCAAACAGAAAAATTATGAAATTTTTTTTTTTCTATTTATTTTTTCATTAATATTTTATAAGAAATTTTAAATCATTTTGAACCTTCATAACTTTGTAACTGTTGGATATATGGGGATCATTAGTAACACTGACAACTTACTCTACAAAATGGATTTTTTTTATCTCTATACAGTAAGCTGTTCAAAAGTTATTGATTTTTTTATGAAAAGTCTCCTTAAATCTTTAATCCCTCATATCTCGAAAAGGGTCCACAATAGACCTACCCCCCCAGTACAATTTTTTGTTTGTTTTAATACCCCCAATCACTGTGTTTAGTGCGCGTACTTGAGTCTCGGACATCCTGTATATGCAGGAAATACCCTTGCACACAACTTAAGTATCGCACACAATTTCTTAATTATATATTACCTAAGGTAATAATTCAATAAAATTGAGTTATGGTATTATAAAAAATTTCGTCTTTTATTAAAAAAATATTTTGTTTTTAATTTATAAAATATAATACATATGTTTTATAGTAACATTCTTAGCCTTTTAAAAATATAAAAGTGTTAAATAAGAACGGAAATAGTGTAGTATCGAAGTTAAGCTTCAAAAAAAAATTTTAAATGAACCCCGATAGAATTAAATCTAAATTTTTATTGTAGGACATAAAGCAAATAAAAAGAAACACCTGTGGCCCAAATTTTAAGATTCTATCTTCATTGGTTTCGAAATTATACTCGTTTGGCCTCAATTCGATCAAAAGCTTCTAGAATCCAAACCCATTGTCCGATCTCGACCACAACCAATTCCCGCGGTACTTTCATTACTAGTAACCTAGAGTTTAAATTTCATCGAAATAGCGTCATTAGTTTGAGTTATGGTGCTTTTATATATATCTTGTTTGTTAGCCCTTGCATGGGCGAAATCGGCCCATGGGTTAAAACATATTCTGTATTATGTTTTATAAATTAAAAACTAAAATATTTTTTTTAATAAATGAATAAATTTCTTTTTTTTTCAATTTTTATCATATCAGATATTTGATTGAATTATAACCATAGGTAATATATAATAACCAAATTACTTACAATACTTAAATTGGGTTTAAAGGTACTTGCTGCATGTATTTAAATTTAATTTTTATATTTAAATGAATTATATGAAAATTTGTCATTGCATTTTCAAAATACATTTATTGCATATTTGGCATGTAATAGCTTTTCTAGTAGGTACTAGGAATTTATATTATTTTCAATTTCTAAAAATTTCAATTATAAAATTTTGTGACAAAAAACTAATCCAACCATTATTGTTTTTAGTTTACACTAAAAACTTTCAAATTATATAAACCTATATTATAATATATTATCATAAATTAATATTTCTTTTGAATAACTTTGAGTTTAATGAAAATTAGTGTCATAGATTATAGGAGAATTATTTTTATAAGTTATAACACTTATTTATAACAGAAGTGCTCAAAATTCTATATCATAAATATAAAAGATTAGAATTAACCAATTTTAATCCTAATATTTCAACCTGAAATTAATCTTTCCATTCCTGTTACGTGGATCATATCTTATTTCCCATAAATCTAAAAATTAAATCAACCCAGAATATTTCAAATTAAAAGAATTAAACTATTATACAAACAATTATGTATAAAAAATAAATAAATTAAGAGAATAAATTTAAAAATTATTTAAAAGTGAAATAATTAATCAAATGTTCTAACCATTCAACAGTAAATGAAGTACAGCAAAAATTAATGATCTGGAATTGAAGTAATTGCTACATGTGCTACATTTTTACATTTATTTAATAATAAGAAAGGATTTTTAATATTTTTAGATAGATAAATTAATTAGAAAATGTTTTTAGTATTAATTTCGTTAGCTATGTCTTACGATCAAACTAATAATTGATTTTATGGTTTTAAAATGACTTATGGACTTCTAATTTAATTTGAACCGTTTAGGTGTAGTTTATTTCTAAGTCGATTAAGATTAATAATGTGTTTAGAAATATAGGTGTATAGCGATATATAGCGATATAGGGTTAAGTGAATATATATGTTCCACCACAAACCATACAAACCATAATTTTGATTTAAATTTGGTTTTTAATGCAGCAAATTATGTTATTTTAGATTGTTCTCATATATGTAAGTACATCAGTAGACAAATTAACCTAAAGCTGTTTTAAAATTGAATATGTGGATAATTATACATTTTTAAAAGAAGCAATAGACAATAATTTAAATTGGAAAGCACATATAAATAATTTTTATAAATACATGTTATGTTATTTAATATTCAAAACTCTTATCTGTAAAGACCATATTATTCTAAAAATCTTCTTATTAAAATTTACTGTGCATTTGTACATTAGAATGTATATTGTAATGAAATATGGTAAACATAGAACAACAAAAGTTGAGAAGGCACTTTGTTGAGAATTTTTATTCCTAGTCCAGAAATATATTTTTCGTGTAATTAACTATAAAAATAGACATGGCAGTTAATGATTTATTCCAAGAGTTTAAAATTCTTCCTTTAAGACACAAAATATATGTTTACATTTCATTAATCACTTTTTTTAATAAAATAATGTAAGAACAAATGAGAAATTCAATTGTTTACAATCTTGGAATAAATAATCAATTGATTAATATTCTTTTCAGTTAGTCAACTCATGCCAAGTCATTCTATGACAACTTAGCTTCTTTTCATATCAGTAATCTTTCCTTATTTTTGAGAATGGAAAAGTCCTTCTTTAAGTTCAAAAAACTAAATAAAATTTGGTTTTTATCTATTAGATATCATTATATTGAATCTTTCCCTCATCAACTAATTTAATTCTAAAAATCTACATGTTTGTAGTAATGAAGTGAGAGTTACATATAACAAAAATGTATGAAGTCTATTATAATACATGACCGATCGGTAGTAAATCTAAGCCGTCCACATCTGCAAATGAAGACTTATACTATTACACGTCTTTATTTAGAATTAAAACCAGTTGTGAATTATTAAATTTAGTAAAAACTGAAACTAGCTTAAGAACTAGTCTACAGAATCTTGTTGAAATTCCTGCTCAATGCTATAATAAAAATTTAATAGTGCGCTTTTAATTATAAAAATGATATTTCTACTACGGAGATAAACGATTTTAAATGAATAGTTCTGTCAGAAATAAGTAAATCCTGCTATGATCCAAACTCCACGTTATATAATCCATATGCACATTAGGATTTAGTAAAATTGAAATTTATTAAAATTCAAATAACGTATATCTATCTAGAACCTATATTAATTGTGAGTACAAACATTTATATAATAAAATTATATCAAAAGAAATACTAAGGCACCTATGTTGTTCTATTTATCAATTTTGTAGTTGTGCTAAATAATTTACTAAGAAATATTAATAAAAAAGAAAAGAAATATATAAAAAAAATGTTTAGTTATAATAATTTCACCATACTCATACACCACAAGGGTCTAAGTACTCTCCTATATAGACTTAAATTTTTTAGTAGAATTTTTCATATCAAGTTATTGATAAATTAAGTAAATATATTTAATAATAAAAGAAATAGTTTATGTTAGCAATAATAATGGATTACCTACGAAATCCAGAAACACAAAATCCAGTACATATAATTTGGCGCGCGCCAAATAAATTAAACTGTATATTTTTAAAAGGCTAAGAATTTTACTATAAAACTTATTATGTATTATCTAATATATAAAGAAGAAAATTTGTTTGTTTGTTTGTTTGTTTGTCCAGGATTCACGTGAAAACCACTGGTCCGATTGACACCAAATTTTAGAGGAATAATTTTGGGAGTCCGGGGGGTGACATAGGCTATGTCGCATTTTTATAAGTCAACAGGTTGCGGCTCCAGAGCCGTTTTAAGCTTTTTCGTTTTTTTGATGTCGAGTCGAAACGGTTTGACCGATTCACTTGAAATTTTGCACGAATGTTCTTCTTATTACACGGAATTAATGGTATAAAACTGGTTGAAATAAATTAACCCCTTTCGGCCCGGCGGGCTTCCAAAAAATTTTGTGTTTCCGATTTGTGTCCAATTTTACAGGGTGGTTTTGCAGTCAAAAAGAGAGGCTGGCACAAATTTTTGTTGGGTTCGGTTAACCCGTTTGGGCACGAGGGCGCAATGAAGCTTTTTCAATGTTTTTGATGTCGAGCCGAAACAGTTTGACCGATTGACTTGAAATTTTGCACAAATGTTCCTCTTAGCAACCTCAATTAGTTGCATAAATTTGGTTGGAATAATTTAACCCATTTAGGCCTGGCGGGCTTCCAAAAAATTTTGTGTTTCCGATTTGTGTCCAATTTTACAAGGTGGTTTCGCAGTCGAAAATAAAGTCTGGCACAAATTTTTGTTGAGTTCGGTTAACCCGTTTGGGCACGAGAGTGCAAAGAAGCTTTTTCAATGTTTTTGATGTCGAGTCAAAACTGTTTGACCGATTGACTTGAAATTTTGCACAAATGTTCCTCTTAGCAACCGCATTTAGTTGTATAAATTTGGTTGGAATAAATTAACCCATTTCGGCCTGGCGGACTTTCAAAAAATTTTGTGTTTTCGATTTGTGTCCAATTTTACAGGTTGATTTGGTAGTGTAAAAGAGAGGCTGCAAAAAGTTTTAGTTAAGTTCGATTAACCCATTTTCCACGACGACGCTATGAAGTTTTCTATATATTTTATTTTCTTATACGATTAAAAGTATTTTTAATCAATGAAATTTTCAGTTTTCTTCAAATGAAATCTAAAAATCAAAAAATTCAATTTGTTATATATAATGCTTAAATACATAGTATTTTAAAACAGTTTTTCCAAAAAATAAGCCTACATTTCTCTCATCAAATCATAAAAAAACGAGGAAGAGCGTATTACAACTTTCAGGACTAAACAAAATATAAGTTCAAAAGCGAATTTTTAAACCTTTTCTAAACCATCGACTATATTTTATTCAAGCCTTGGCAATTCTAGAAAATCCCCTTTTGACCTATAGTCATTTTAATTCAGTTAACATTGTTCACCGGAAACCTACCATCCTCAACTATATCGTCAAGGAGCACCAAATTGTCAAGAAGCAGCATGTATAGAAAAATTAGAGATAATCGTTCAAATTGTTTTGCAAACTGTTTTTTAAAGTTTTTGTTTCGCAATCGATTAAAAGAACTCGACAAACCTTTTTTTTAAGTATTCCCCTAATTCAAAGAAGTTGTACCTACTTTCAAAAATTGGACGTAATTTACTTACAAATTTTTTTTTGAACAATCGTCGGGTCGACAGGGGTTACCAACTTTCAAGTCTGTTAGTAAATTGAACTTCATTTTCAAAGAAGAACACATATACGAAATTTGAAGTTAATCTGTTAAATCATTTCTAATATATAGCAAAGCAACGAAAAAACCTATAAAAAGCTGTTGGGCCACGATGGGTTAACGGAACTCCACAAATATTTTTTTGTGGCATTTATAGGCAAAGCAGTATCTCAAAAAACTGGCTGAAACTTGCTTTTTTAGAATTTTCAAGCTTCCGGGCAACGCCGGGTAAATCTGCTAGTCTAATATATAAAGAAGAAAATTTGTTTGTTTGTTTGTCCAGGATTCACGTGAAAACCACTGGTCCGATTGTCACAAAATTTTAAAGGAATAATTCTGAGAGCCCGGGGGGTGACATAGGCTATGTCTCATTTTTATAAGTGACCAGGTTGCGGCTCCAGAGCCGTTTTAAGCTTTTTCGTTTTTTTGATGTCGAGTCGAAACGGTTTGACCGATTAACTTGAAATTTTGCACGAATGTTCTTCTTATTAAACGGAATTAATGGTATAAAGTTGGTTGGAATAAATTAACCCCTTTCGGCCCGGCGGGCTTCCAAAAAATTTTGTGTTTCCGATTTGTGTCCAATTTTACAGGGTGGTTTTGCAGTCAAAAAGAGAGGCTGGCACAAATTTTTGTTGGGTTCGGTTAACCCGTTTGGGCACGAGGACGCAATGAAGCTTTTTCAATGTTTTTGATGTCGAGCCGAAACAGTTTGACCGATTGACTTGAAATTTTGCACAAATCTTCCTCTTAGCAAACGGAATTAGTTGTATAAAGATGGTTCGAAAATATTAACCCATTTCGGCCCGGCGGGCTTCCAAAAAATTACTTGTTTCCGATTTGTGTCCAATTTTACAGGGTGGTTTTGCAGTCGAAAAGAAAGGCTGTCACAAATTTTTGTTGGGTTCGGTTAACCCGTTTGGGCACGAGGGCCCAATGAAGCTTTTTCAACGTTTTTGATGTCGAGTCAAAGTGGTTTGACCGATTGACTTGAAATTTTGCACAAATGTTCCTCTTAGCAACCGCAATTAGTTGTATAAATTTGGTTGGAATAATTTAACCCATTTCGACGTGGCGGGCTTCCAAAAAATTTTGTATTTCCGATTTGTGTCCAATTTTACAAGGTGGTTTCGCAGTCGACAATAGAGTTTGGCACAAATTTTTGTTGAGTTCGGTTAACCCGTTTGGGCATGAGGGCGCAAAGAAGCTTTTTCAATGTTTTTGATTTCGAGTCAAAACCGTTTGACAAATTGACTTGAAATTTTGCACAAATGTTCCTCTTAGCAACCGCAATTAGTTGTATAAATTTGGTTGGAATAATTATACCCATTTCGGCCTGGCGAACTTTCAAAAAATTTTGTGTTTTCGATTTGTGTCCAATTTTACAGGTTGATTTTGCAGTCTAAAGAGAGGCTTCAAAAAGTTTTAGTTAATTCGATTAACCCGTTTTCCACGACGACGCCATGAAGTTTTCTATAAATTTTATTTTCTTATACGATTAAAAGTATTTTATTGAAAATTTTGTACCAACATTTTAATTAAAACCCACATGGTTAATTTGGTTTTGACCTGTTTGTGCGTTTTGAACAAAGATTCAATGAAATTTTCAGTTTTCTTCAAATGAAATCTAAAAATCAAAAAATTCAATTTCTTATATATAATGCTTAAAAACATAGTATTTTAAAACAGTTTTTCCAAAAAATAAGCCTACATTTCTCTCATCAAATCATAAAAAAACGAGGAAGAGCGTATTACAACTTTCAGGTGAGTACTAAACAAAATATAAGTTGAAAAGCAAATTTTTAAATCTTTTCTAAACCATCGACTATATTTTATTCAAACGTTGGCAATTCAAGATAACTACTATTGACATAGTATAATGACATAATGGCAAACTTAGTATCCCCATTTGACCAATAGTCATTTTAATTCAGTTAACATTATTCGCCGGGAACCTAACATCCTCAACTCTATCGTCAAGGAGCACCAAATTCTCAAGAAGCACCATGTATAGAAAAATTAGAGATAATCGTTCAAACTGTTTTTTAAAGTTTTTGTTTCGCAATCGGTTAAAAGAACTCGACAAAACATTTTTTTAAGCATTCCCCTAATTCAAAGAAGTTGTACCTACTTTCAGAAATTGAACGTAATTTACTTACAAATTTTTTTTTGAACAATCGTCGGGTCGACAGGGGTTAACAACTTCCAAGTCTGTTAGTAAATTGAACTTCATTTTCAAAGAAGAACACATATACGAAATTTGAAGTTAATCTGTTAAATCATTTCTAATATATAGCAAAGCAACGAAAAAACCTATAAAAAGCTGTTGGGCCACGATGGGTTAACGGAACTATACAAATTTTTTTTTGTGGCATTTATAGGCAAAGCAGTATCTCAAAAAATTGGCTGAAACTTGCTTTTTTAGAATTTTCAAGCTTCCGGGCAACGCCGGGTAAATCTGCTAGTCTAATATATAAAGAAGAAAATTTGTTTGTTTGTTTGTCCAGGATTCACGTGAAAACCACTGGTCCGATTGTCACAAAATTTTAAAGGAATAATTCTGGGAGCCCGGGGGGTGACATAGGCTATGTCGCATTTTTATAAGTCAACAGGTTGCGGCTCCAGAGCCGTTTTAAGCTTTTTCGTTTTTTTGATGTCGAGTCGAAACGGTTTGACCGATTAACTTGAAATTTTGCACGAATGTTCTTCTTATTAAACGGAATTAATGGTATAAAGTTGGTTGGAATAAATTAACCCCTTTCGGCCCGGCAGGCTTCCAAAAAATTTTGTGTTTCCGATTTGTGTCCAATTTTACAGGGTGGTTTTGCAGTCAAAAAGAGAGGCTGGCACAAATTTTTGTTGGGTTCGGTTAACCCGTTTGGGCACGAGGACGCAATGAAGCTTTTTCAATGTTTTTGATGTCGAGCCGAAACAGTTTGACCGATTGACTTGAAATTTTGCACAAATCTTCCTCTTAGCAAACGGAATTAGTTGTATAAAGATGGTTCGAAAATATTAACCCATTTCGGCCCGGCGGGCTTCCAAAAAATTACTTGTTTCCGATTTGTGTCCAATTTTACAGGGTGGTTTTGCAGTCGAAAAGAAAGGCTGTCACAAATTTTTGTTGGGTTCGGTTAACCCGTTTGGGCACGAGGGCCCAATGAAGCTTTTTCAACGTTTTTGATGTCGAGTCAAAGTGGTTTGACCGATTGACTTGAAATTTTGCACAAATGTTCCTCTTAGCAACCGCAATTAGTTGTATAAATTTGGTTGGAATAATTTAACCCATTTCGTCGTGGCGGGCTTCCAAAAAATTTTGTATTTCCGATTTGTGTCCAATTTTACAAGGTGGTTTCGCAGTCGACAATAGAGTCTGGCACAAATTTTTGTTGAGTTCGGTTAACCCGTTTGGGCATGAGGGCGCAAAGAAGCTTTTTCAATGTTTTTGATTTCGAGTCAAACCCGTTTGACAAATTGACTTGAAATTTTGCACAAATGTTCCTCTTAGCAACCGCAATTAGTTGTATAAATTTGGTTGGAATAATTATACCCATTTCGGCCTGGCGAACTTTCAAAAAATTTTGTGTTTTCGATTTGTGCCCAATTTTACAGGTTGATTTTGCAGTCTAAAGAGAGGCTGCAAAAAGTTTTAGTTAATTCGATTAACCCGTTTTCCACGACGACGCCATGAAGTTTTCTATAAATTTTATTTTCTTATATGATTAAAAGTATTTTATTGAAAATTTTGTACCAACATTTTAATTAAAACCCACATGGTTAATTTGGTTTTGACCTGTTTGTGCGTTTTGAACAAAGATTCAATGAAATTTTCAGTTTTCTTCAAATGAAATCTAAAAATCAAAAAATTCAATTTCTTATATATAATGCTTAAAAACATAGTATTTTAAAACAGTTTTTCCAAAAAATAAGCCTACATTTCTCTCATCAAATCATAAAAAAACGAGGAAGAGCGTATTACAACTTTCAGGTGAGTACTAAACAAAATATAAGTTGAAAAGCAAATTTTTAAATCTTTTCTAAACCATCGACTATATTTTATTCAAACGTTGGCAATTCAAGATAACTACTATTGACATAGTATAATGACATAATGGCAAACTTAGTATCCCCATTTGACCAATAGTCATTTTAATTCAGTTAACATTATTCGCCGGGAACCTAACATCCTCAACTCTATCGTCAAGGAGCACCAAATTCTCAAGAAGCACCATGCATAGAAAAATTAGAGATAATCGTTCAAACTGTTTTTTAAAGTTTTTGTTTCGCAATCGGTTAAAAGAACTCGACAAAACATTTTTTTAAGCATTCCCCTAATTCAAAGAAGTTGTACCTACTTTCAGAAATTGGACGTAATTTACTTACAAATTTTTTTTTGAACAATCGTCGGGTCGACAGGGGTTAACAACTTCCAAGTCTGTTAGTAAATTGAACTTCATTTTCAAAGAAGAACAAATATACAAAATTTGAAGTTAATCGGTTAAATCATTTCTAATATATATAACAAAGCAACGAAAAAACCTATAAAAAGCTGTTGGGCCACGATGGGTTAACGGAACTCCACAAATTTTTTTTTGTGGCTTCATTTATAAGCAAAGTAGTATTTCAAAAAATTGGCTGAAGCTTGCGTTTTTACAATTTGCAAGCTTCCGGGCAACGCCGGGTAAATCTGCTAGTGTTTTATAAATTAAAAACTAAAATATTTTACTAATAAATGAATAAAAATGTCTTTTTTTCTCAATTTTTATCATATCAGATATTTGATTGAATTATAACCATAGGTAATATATAATTAACAAATTATTTTCAATACTTAATTTGGGTTTAAAGGTACTTGCTGCATGTATTTAAATTTAATTTTTATATTTAAATGAATTATTTGAAAATTTGTCATTGCATAATAGGTATATATACTAGGAATTTATGTTATTTAAAAATTTGAATTCAATACTTAATTTGGGTTTAAAGGTACTTGCTGCATGTATTTAAATTTAATTTTTATATTTAAATGAATTATTTGAAAATTTGTCATTGCATAATAGGTATATACATATACTAGGAATTTATACTATTTTAAATTTTTAAATATTTGAATTATAAAATTTTGTGACAAAAAACTAATCCAACCATTAATGTTTTTAGTTTACACTAATAATAAAATATATTTAATATATTTATAATTTAAATTCCTGAAATTTAAAAACAATTGAGGACCATTTTCATAATCATTACATTTTTCGATAATAAATTTATTATTCTTTTTTATACAAAGGAGAACTTGCAATTACAATCAAAGTCCTCAATTGGGTTAGTAGTAGAAGGGTTTAAAGTTGTTCCTAGTATTATGCGACAATTATATACTATACATGTAAAAATTGGTACTCCTTTAAATCATGTAATTGTGCCATTAATATACTGTTTAATGAAGACAAATATAGCTTGTCATTAGGTTATTAATATAAATCCCAAATATATACTCGCAGATTTCGAAATCGCTTCAATAACCCTTTTCAAATGTTTTTTTCCAAACAGAATATTCAAAGGTTCCTTCTTCCACTTCAAAAAAAATTATATATCGGTAGATCCAAAAATGCGGTTTTACCCGAAAATATGGAACGGAAGACCTACAAATGAGAAAATTAAAAACTTTAGCATCTCTATCTCATCAGGAAATTGGTCAAGATTACGAAGAAATAAAAATAACTGATAAATACGTCATGAAAATAGATAAATATTTTGAGGATTATTATATTTTTTAAAGAAGAGCAAGCTGTTGTAACTACTAGAATATAACAATTTTAACTGGGAGAACCTTTATTTAAAAAAAAAAATGATAAAAAACAAATAAAAAAAAATTTTGCAACGAATTAAAATGTTATTATATAATAATGAAGTTACTAATTTAATTTGTTTAGATTTATTTGAAGTTTTTTTCATATTTTTACATGTTTTCACTTTTTGTTTTTCATTTCATTCATACTTCGATTAAGTTTTTTAAGTTTTTTTAATAAAAGAATTATCTGTTTATAAATCACTTTTAAACTTTACAGAATTTAATCCCTTTATCTTATCCTACTACCACTTAATTTTGCTTATTTTATTTTACCACTCTACTCCATTTCAATCTACTCCTTTTTGTGGAATTTTATGTTCCTGCATTTTATTCAACTAGATTTGATGTGCACTGGATTTTAAGTTACTCAATTTTATGCGACTTGGATTTTTAATGTGGTTTTTGAGGGGCACCAAACATTAATAGTAAGTATATAATTTTATATTTTTCATTAGGTATGTAATTTTAATTAAATTTAAATTATGGAAAAACATTAATTTTAAAAAAATAATTGAATTATAAATACAACTTGAATTTTGAATGCTATTATTTTAGGCAGCATATCAAAATCTATAGTTACAAAATCCGTAAGTTACAAATTCCATAAGTTCCGTAAAATCCGTAAGTACAAAATACGTAAGTAAAATCCGTAAGGACAAAATCCGTAAGGACAAAATCCGTTAATTACAAAACCCATATATTATTCCGTAAAGTGAGTATGTTTATTTTTTGTTTTTACTATAAGGAAGCATTGCTTGCTTTCTTAGTATTCAGAAATATAGTCTATCAATTATGTATTTATAATTGATTTGGTTTTCCCCTATTACACTTTTCCTCCGTTTCCACTTGGAAATGCTTTATCAAATAATGCGACTTCATCTGCGGTTAAAATATTCCTTGTAATGATATTTTAATTTTCACTACTCAATAAACGATTTTGATCTTTAATTATTCCAAATGTTCTTAATAAATTTTATTTAAAATTTTCTACTTCTGTGACACAGAGGATATTAATTTTTTCCTGTCATTTGATATATTGGCTTTTCTGAGGTTTTAATAGTATCCGCGTAGGACCAAATGTCTATATGTAAAAGATAACTGGTATTGCCAGCTTTCAAAAAATATTATATATTTCATATTATCCTTTAATGAAAAAATCAAATATGGTAGGAACAAAGAAAAAAAATTTTATTGGTCGTTCCAAATAATGTTTTCAAAATCAGATATTTTTACCGTATTATAATAAATTAAAATATTAAGAATGACTGATACTATTACTATTGTACAGCACTTTGATTAAGAGTTTAATAAAAAGCTCCAAATAATTTTATAGACAAATTCTCAGATAACTTAAAGATATAGAGCAAATGTTTTAGAAGCTATTAAAATTATAAAATGGGCATGATGATTAGTGAAAGCCACACTGTAGAAATGGTTTTAGAAAAATATGGGTTATAAGTGGTGATCTTTTTTTTATCAATAGTTTTCTTGAAATAAATATTTTTTATTTTGTTTGTTTCATTTATTCTATTTAACTTTTTCACATAGATTTTAAAAAACCATTGCAAAAATGGTTACAATTAAGAGAAAATTTCTTCAATTTAAAGAACCCCTTTCAAATTTAAAAAACACCTTTATGTTAAAATATAATGCAGAAGCTTTAAATTTTGTATATTTGTAAAAAAAAATTTTAACAGGTATTCATGTTACAGGTGTTTAAAAATAGCAAAATTTAAATTTTCGAACCCTTATAGCTCCTAAACAGGGGGCTTGAAAAAAAAATTTTGTTAACCAACTCACTAATTTCTGGGGATCTAACTTCTCCCAAAATTTTAATACCCTAGCTTGAACCGTTTAGAAGATATGTGGGCATTTTGCAAAAATGTTTGCATAATGGTAAATTTTAGTATCGTATGGCAACCCAAAACATTTTCCTTTAAAAATTTATAAACTTTATAAAACCAGCTATCTTTTGCCGTTTTCAGATTGAAAATGCACCTAACAGAACTCTTATTATAACAACTTAAATATAGGGCTTGCTCCAATTTTGGGGGGCTGTAGCTCCGTTTGTCAATCGATGTTTGTACAATTGTTTATATTTCCTTATCAAGTTAAACGATTTCTTTTTAAAAAATTTTATTTAATATTTTTATTGTTGTTTTTTTTTATTTGTATGTTAATCGGTTTATGTATGTACATTTCTGTATTTTGTATATATGTATTTCTTTATACAATGGACTTTTTTTTAGAATACAGAGAACCTTTGAAAATAAATAATAATAATTCAAGTACTAAATGATATTATAACAAAAATGCAAGAAATTTGAATGTACTTTTTGAAAATTTTTAAACTGTCTCTTCAGATGAAAAAAAGTATTTTTTGCAGGCATTGTTTGAAATTTTATAGGAGTGCAGATTTTTATTTAAAAAAGTATTCGACAGTTCTTAAAAGATTAGCTTTCTTTAAGAAACAAAATTTAATTATTTATATTTATATATTCATTATTTACTTAAAAAATCAAAATAAAAAGTTAGGCAAAATTTAAAAAAAGAAAAATAGGATTTATCTTTATGTAGCATTATGAATAGGCAGTTTCAATTGCGTAAATGAATTTTAAAAGTGTTAGTAAATGGTCCGAAGATGAAAAAAACGTAGCATAAATATTAATTTTATTCCACATTATAAATTTCTGAGAAATGGAGTTAAACTTAATTTGGCCATTTTTGTTCCCTTAATAGATGGATCCCCATCAAACATTTAAATATAGGTCTTAACGACAAAAATATAAATGAGTTAGACATTATATTCTGAGAAAAAGATTTAATTGGAAGGTTGGCTGTATTGGTATACGATTAAATAGCCATAAGAAGGTTATACTATAATAGTGCACTGGATGAAATTAGTGGTTTTTCTGATTATGGTTCCGACAAAACAAAAGACATCGCAAAATACATACATCCATATGTATATTTTATAATGTGTATTTTCATATTTAAAGGGTTTTTTTTATGCCGAATGGAATATGAATTTTAAAAGCTTATTTATATACTTTTCCATAATATATTTTACCCGGCTTTTTCCCTTTTAGAATTCTAAATTAAATAATAAAATAATAGAACAAATTTTCCTAAGATAAACAAAAATTTTTAATTATATTTTTTTAGTAGTTAAAAACCTAAAAATTATAAAATAATTTTACATATAACTATTTTTTTAAACTAACGAAAATTTAAAATACATAGGTACATTAGAAGATAATTTATGGAATTATTTTCTAACGATTTGAAAGATTTGGAATAATGTAAGTTGGAAAATATAAAGCAAAAAAAGAAATTTAATTTTTCTTTTTCTATCAATAATTTTTTTTTATTTTATAATCAAAATATACACAAACTGCGTACAAACATGATACAGCGATTGATATAATATACATACAAAAACAAAAAAAAAAAAAAAAAAAAGAAATATATACAAATGTACACACATCGATTGATATACAAACAAAAAAATAAAAAAAAAACTAAAAATTAAAATAAAAATAAACTAAAATACGATAAAGTTCATTTTACGAAATAAAAAAGCTTGTCAAACTTTTTTGTTCTACGTGAATACTCTATGTATATAATTACTTTATGATATCATTTATTACCTTTTTTAAAATTCCTAGAAAATTGAGAAACTTTAACGTTTTTGTTCATAAGATTAAATAAAATTAGTTTAAAATGAATATTCAAAATAATTGAAAAAATACACAGTCATAAAAAATAGAATAAAGTGCACCGATATATACAGGGTGTTTCGCCAGTAAACGGCATCCTTGCTGGGGATGATAAAATACATAATAACAAGCAAAAAACTTAGTATGAAGTTAGGTTTATTTCTAACGTTTTCTCAGATAACGGGACTTAAAGATTTTATTTTCTCCAAAATTCTTTCATTTAGTTTTTGGCTTATAATTTAGGAACTAACACACCATTTGGGATCAATCTTAATACCATTTTTGGAAGCTCAAGAAATTATCTATTAAACACGAGATCGGGTGACTGAAAATATGTCATTTAAACAGTTCAAGAGTAATTGCAACCCTGTAGATGAAAAATTTATAAATAAAAAGTTATAAATATAAGAAAAAATTATAATTTTCAAAAAAACGCTCAATGTTTAATCTCTAATCAAATAACATATTTAACAACACAATATTATTATAAAATGAAATGAATTAGAAATTCTATTTAATAAAATTTCAAAAATAATGTAAATCTAATAAATTAAAAAAAGAATAATTTTTAATAATTTTTATACCCGTATGACTATAAGTACAAAGGATATATGTACTAAATTTGCCATTACGTTTGTGACGCAAAGAAGGAGGGGCGGTAGATATAGTGTCAAAGGAACGTATAGGATTAGAATCGAAAAGTTAATTAATTTAGCTATGTATATCCGTTCGTCCGTCTGTCCGTCCGTTATCAAAATAACTGAAAAATTAAAGGTGGTAGTTTTTTAAATTTTCACAAATTAGTTTTTATGCAATAGCCGTCATCGCTATTGAAATCCAGCCATTTTGGTCCACGGGTTCGAAAACCGGCCATAAAACTTTTTTTTTAATTGAGCATTACTCTATGCCTATTGAAGCTGGTTATCTGAAATTTTACCAAAAGGGGAAATTAAACTAAAAGTAGTTTGATACACCATTAAAAAATAATGGTGTAGCAGCATGACTTCGACATGAAATTAAGCATTTATCTGAACAACATTGCGTAGCCCACAAAGAATATCTTGCCATAGATGATGATTGGAGACAGGTCTTGATCATGCAGGATATCGAAACACTTTTGAGGACGGTTTACACTATGTTTCACCGATCGCCTGTAAGGAAAGAACAATTTCAAGAAATGGCTAATTTAACAGAATGTGATGCACTAGCGTTTCGACCGCTGAATGAAGTAAGATGGCTTTCTAGACACTTTGCCGTAAAAGCGTTAATTCGAAATTATGATACTCTAATTGACTACTGTACCGAAAAGGTCAAAAATTTTAATGATCCTATAAGCCAATATTGTTTGAAAATGTCAAAAAATCCACAATACCATGTTGCAATAGTCATTTTAAATGAAGTTTTATGCGACCTTACTGCACTAACCAAATTATTTCAAATAAGTGGTTTAACATCATTGGAAGCTCTTCGGTTTGCAAAAGGAACTATAAATAAACTGAAAAGTCAGTATTTGAGTGATGTAGTATATTGGTTTTGATGATGTCAAGAAACTATTAGCTCTATCAAACAATGATGTTGATACAGTTGCAATTATTAGATTTGTTGAACTTTTATGTAAACACTTGGAGAATAGGTTCCCTGAAGAAGATATTATAGAGTATACATTCGATCCTGCTGGAATAGCAAACTCTACTAACTTTGAATTTGGGAAAGAAAGTGTTCTAAAGTTAGTACGAAAAAATTCTATGTTTATCCCCAATTTTAATAACACTGCAGCAGAGACGATATGTCAGAAATATATCACATTAAAATTTATTGTGGCCGAAAAATACAAAGCTGTTTCAATTCAAACATTCACGGACTTGGTGAACTTCGTTTTAAAAGATGACCAATTCAATGAACTGAAATTTAAAAAATCCAAATAATTAAATTTAAAAATAATATTATAAAATAAGTATGTACATTATGAAATGTAAATTGAATAAATAAATGAAGAACATATTAATATCCATTATTGGTAATTAGTCAATGTGTAGCTTTGACTATATACGAAAAAATGAATTACATATATAATAAATTAATAATTCAACTTTTGTTTTAATTAATTTTCATGCAAATTTTCCGCTCACTAAATCTTGTTCTGTAAATTTACACGCCGCACATTTTCCGTTCAGATATCTAAAAAATTAGAGGGAACGTTGGTTCGAGTAGCTGGCATACAACTCTTTCTTTTATATGAGCATTACTCTAAATCTAATGAAGCTAGGTGTCTGATATTTTGCCAAAAATAGTTTAGTTTTAAGCCAAAGTTTCTGCAAAATTTGGTTGGTCTACTGCACTGGGTTCGAGTAGCTCCTATACAACTTCATATTTCACATGAGCATTACTTTATACATAATAAAACTGAATGTTTGAAATTTTGCCAAAAGTAATTAACCGGATGATATAATGTTTATATTACGGTCATACGGGTATCCCAGAATTGACACAGTCTTCTCTATTACACTCTTTCGTTTAACATAAAAACGTTAGGTTAATACCGTTGTTAGCACATTTTTAAAAAATTTTGTTAAAATGTGCCTATATAGTTTTACTCTATCCGTCCGTCTGTCCGTCTGCCCATCTTTCCGTTTGTTTACAAAACCTTTTAGATCGTTCTAAATAGAGTAAAGAAATTTTAACCACGGGTAGGTATTGCAAAAAAAATAATTTCATAGAACAACTTTTTTTATAGCCCACCCGTTACGGAGCTACAACCCCCTAAAGTTGGAAAAAGCCCTACTTTTAAATAGTAAATAACTTTATAAATTTTTAAAAGGCAAATGTTTAAGGTTGCCATACGGTTGCCATACTAAAGTTTACCCTTATGCAAAACTTAATTTTAGCTAAGTTTTTGACCACACATATCTTTTAAACGGTTCAAGCTAGGGTTTTGAAATTTTAGTAGAAGTAAGATCCTCAAAATTAGTATGAGTCGGTTAACAAAGTCGTGAGGTATGGGTCGGTTTTTTTTTCAAGCCCTCTGTTTAGGAGCTATAAGGACTCGAAAATTTAAATTTTTCTATTTTTAAACACCTGTAACCTTAATACCAAAATTACAGTTCAAATTTTTTTTTACAAATATACAAAATTTGACCTCAAGCATTGTATTTCAATATATGTGAAAGGTTTTTCTTAAATTTGAAAGGATTTCTTTAAATTGAAGAAATTGTCTCCAAGTTTTAACCATTTTTGATTAGATATTAAAATTCTAGATAAAACACTAAATTTTGGTGGAGTTAACAATTGATTTCCTAGAACCTAAAAAAGGAAATGTGGGGACAGGAGGGGCGTGGACAGATCCACCATAAGTTTCCTAAGTAAAAATTTGGGAACCTTCCCCATTGAAGCGCTACTAGGTCTTCAAAATTAAAACTTTTATGTTTTTATAAAACATTAACTTATTAACCAGTGTATTTTTTTCCAAAATTAAATGTTAACATTGAAGCTCCAACATTATATTTCCCACTTGTTAACAGTTTCTTGAGTGCGTTGGGATTATATTCTAAGTATTTATTTGACTATTAGTAATAATAATTAAATTGATGAAATAACTAAATTATAATATTATCATTAATATTAAAATAAATGACAAAATACTCAGAAAGAAACCCTATAAAATTTTGAAAATGTGCTTTTTAAAAACCCTTGGTTTTTTTATCACTTGTTTTTTTAGTAAAACTGTTTAAATGACATATTTTGAATAAAAATTCAAAAATATTTAAATTGAAAGCTCAATAACTTTTTATTAAGTCACCCGATCTCGTTTAATACCGCATTTAATATATACTGTTTTAAGCTTCCAAAAATGGTATTAAGATTGATCCCAAATGGTGTGTTAGTTCCTAAATTATAAGCAAAAAATTAAATGAAAGGAGAAGATAAAATCTTTTAGTCCCATTATCTGAGAAACTGTTAGAAATAGACCTAATTTCATACTAAGTTTTTAACTTGTTATTTTGTATTTTATCATCCCATGCAAGGATGCCGTTCCCTGTCGAAACACCCTGCATACATATATAA
The DNA here is from genome assembly GCA_963082915.1 of Dolichopus griseipennis. Taxonomy (NCBI): domain Eukaryota; kingdom Metazoa; phylum Arthropoda; class Insecta; order Diptera; family Dolichopodidae; genus Dolichopus; species Dolichopus griseipennis. The sequence continues at coordinate 158,566,584 of OY720441.1, read as the reverse complement.
TTTTCGAACTTGTTTAAATGAAAAATTATTAATCAATTGTTTTCCATTTAAATTTTGTAAATCTATTATGATTGGTTATTTAATTTCCTTTTCTTAAAACAATTATTAAACATAGAATTTCTTATATCTAACTGGGCCAATACCAGACTAATACCAAATAGCAAACCAAATATACCCAAAGGTGTGGTAAAATTATCAAAAATAATAGGAAAAAAAAGTTTAAATTTCAAAATTTGTTATATATTTATATATAATAATATATAATATATAAATTATTATTATATATTTTCTGTAATATTTCTCCTAATCTCATTATTTGCATTAGTTTTAGTATTAATAGTATGAAAATACTTATTCAAAATATTTAATTATTTGATAATTATGTTATAAATTTTTATTTCCATATAATAGTAAAGTTTTTTTGTGTTTTTGTTTAAATTGTTAACATCATTTTTTAAAATACAGAAAAGTGCTTTATTTGTAATAAATACGATATAAAAAATATTTTTAATATTAGCTTTTTGCTTAATTTTACATTTTATAAATTTTGAATTTTATCTAATAGGAAAAAACTTATTGATTTTTTATTTATTTTCATATAATTTAATTAAACACATTCACTTTATTAATATTTGTACTTTATAAATTTGAGGTTTTTTAGAAACTTTGAATATGTAAACTTTTATTTTATAAATTTGTGTATTTATTTTTATATAATATTAATTTATTAAATAAATTTGTGACAGAATTTCAAAATCTTTACTTTTGTATTATTTTATTTAACATGTTCATTATATATATAAATTCTTCATATGCCCTCAGTAACAAATGCTCTTCAGTTTTTCAATGTTTTTAGAAAGGGGACGGGGTTAGAGAACTGATGAGTTTCTTTATGAGCATTTTAATAAACTCATGCAGTAACTCATTGTTATTTCTACTGAGTACGAACTTTCGATTTCAAATTTCGATTAAGTTGAGTTTTTTGATTAAAATAGGTTTTAAATTTATTTTATAATTTTTCTGTTTTGTTGTGCGTTTAAAAATATTTTATAATAAAAAATAAATATTATGTGCAAGTAATTTTTATTTAATTAGTTAATGCAATTCATAAATATTAAGTAAATGAATTTTAGTTTCAAAGAACACAAAATCAAAAGAAAAAAAATATAATTGGTGAGTTAAGTTTTAAATTGAATTATTTGCAAATATATAATAATATTATTTCAAAACCATACTGCTGTTTTGTTGAAAACTTTAAATGGTTAATTCAATTCAGATAAGTATATTTTTTTTAATTAAAAAAAAATGTATTGATACTTTCTTTGTTGTTTCTTGTTTTAAGTTATTGTTGAAGGTGTAATTTTATTGCTTTAAAGAAGACGCAAGAAGTAGAGAGTGTGACACTGCATTTATATTATTTTTCCATATTTTATTTCTTATTTTAAGTTAAAATAAATAAATTATAATTTTGAATTCTGAAACTCAGGTTTTTATTTTTTTTTAATATGTAATTTATTTAACATACATTAATCGTTTTGTTTAAAAAAAAAAAAAAAAATTTTTATAAAAAAAACTGTATCATATAGCTTTATCACACCGTAAAATATGTATTATGAATAAGATATTTCGCTTTCTCATGAAGTTCGTTGCTTTGAAAGCAATAATTTTTATGATTTTAAAGTATTTTTTTCCTTTTTACTCCTTTACCGATATCATATATTTTAGTTTAATAATTTGAAATCATTATTTTCACTAAATTATAAATAATTTAACTGTAATTATAGTAAACAATTTATGCAACAGAAATTCATTTTAATTATTTAGATGTGATTTACTAAATTTATCTTTGTTATTTTGAGTATATGTATATAATTATACTTTTGTTATTTGATGATATTTCATGTCCAAAAAGAAGCATAAAATATAATAATATTTTTCACAGTTGGAAAACAACCCTTTTTCGATGGAAAAAATCTGAAACAATCACTACACAAATTGGTAAGACCAAAGGTAAAGAAAAAAATTACAAAAAAATTTAAATGTTTCCTTTACTTTCTTAAGCATCAGAAAATCGGTGTTCTTAAGCATTTGGTTATATAAGAATGCAAGTCTACAATATTCTAAAACTCTATAAAAACAGCCGGTAAAAATCTAATCGCAGTAAAATTAACGAACTTCTATGAAGATCCGACTGATGCATTGTGCAAAGAACTCTAACCGTCCTTTGAAAATTTTATGTTCCTGCTTAAATAAATATCTCAAAAGTTTAAGTTTTTTTATACCTTTGTCCATATTTTTGGCTTTGGAGACAAAACCAAGACGTGCTATTTTCTTTGCTATTCTTAATACTTCAAACCAAAAATATGTTTTCTACCTACTACTTATTTTAACCATTTAACTATAGTTTAAAGAGTATAATAAATCTACCATTACGTTTGATACGCAGAGAAGGAAAGGGTAGATATAGACTGAAAGAGATGGATCGAATCAGAATTGAAAAGTAAATCAATATAGCTATGAATATATATCCGTCCGTTTGCAGGAGCTAGGATTGTTTACAAATTCGTTTTTATGAAGTATCCGTCATCACTATTGATATCCAATCAAATGTGAATAAACTTTTTTTTTAGAGTATTTGAATTTCACTATTCATTTTGAATATCTGTTTTTTTTTTTGTTTTATTGACGAAAATTATTGCAACGCAGATTTGAATATAAATTTAGAAGATAATCATAACTTGGATTCTGATCACTCTGCTGTCATACTAGAGTTGAATGAAAAAATAACTAGAAAACTAAATAAGTCCACAATGACAAATAATACCACAGACTGGTTAAGCTTTAAGTATGAAATCACAAATAATATTAATTTGAACATAAATTTAAAATCAAAAGAACAATAAGATTTAGAATTAGAAGGCTTTATTAATATAATTCAAAAAGTTGCTTGGAATAATACAAAAATAATTGAGTATAGGTCAGCAGCAAATAATTATCCTAGATATAACTGATTTAATAAAACGAAAAAGAAGGACTAGACGTAGATGGCATCAATCACGTTATTCTGATGATAAAAAGATTTTAAACAGATTATCACATTCTCCTAAGAGAAAAATTCAGATATTAAAATCAGTATCATATGAAAATTATATAAAAAGCTTATTAGCAACAAAAGAATCAAATTACTCGTTGTGGAAAGCAACGAAGAGTGTAAAAAAGCCGATAAAGCACACCTAGCCGCTAATGAAACCAGACGACACATGGGCAAAGGATAATAAAGATAAAGCCGAATTGATTGTAGATCATTTAGAAAACATATTCAAACCAAACGATATAAATTCAGATCTTTATTTAGGATGTTTAGGATTTTGTAGGATGTTACAATAGAAGAGAATAAATTTACACAAGAAATTAGGGAAAAAACAAAAACTTTAAAGTTAAGAAAGGCCTAGGTTTTGATCTTATTACAGCGCAAATTATAAAAGAGCTTCCACAAAGAGCGTTTGACAAAGTTTGGCATGAAGGATTAATATTTAAATTAAGAAGACTGATACCTTTACTATATGTAGAGATACTCGAATCGTACTTGTGTGTTAGATTATTTAGAATTAAACAAGATGAAGAGTACTCTACATTAAGAGAAATAAAAGCAGGTGTGCCTCAAGGCAGTATCCTAGGTCTTATTTTGTACTTGCTTTATACAAGTGATCTACCAGAAGTAGAAAATGTAACTGTAGCTACATTTGCTGACGATACTGCTATATTGGCAGTAGGATCGAATATTGACGAAGCTACAGAAACATTACAGAAAGCAAGTGAAAAAATATGTTTTTGGACTAACAAATGGAAAATAAAATTAAATAAGAGTAAAGCAGTTTATGTTAATTTTAGTAATAGAAATATAAGAAACCCACCTAAAATAAATTTAAATGGTGTATTTATATCAATCAAAAATTCAGCAAAATACCTAGGAATGACACTGGATGTCAAGCTAAAATGGAATGAACATGTTAAAAAGAAAAAACTAGAACTTGAAAATAAATATAGAGAAAATTACTGACTCCTAGGGCGTAAGTCTAATTTAACAATATATAATAAAGTGTTAATTTACAACCAAGTAATTAAAACTATATGGTTATATGGCATTCAACTTTGGAGTTGTGCCAAGAAAACGCATATTAAAAAACTACAAACCTTTCGGAATAAAGTCCTACGTAACATAGTAAGTGCTCCTTTGTATGTATGAAATAGTCACATTCATAAAGATTTACAAATTCCCAAAGTTATAGAAGAAATAAGTAGAAATGCCAGAAAGCATAAAGCTCGTCTAGAAGGGCTTATAAATATTGAAGCTGCTCAGTTAATAAATAATCAGATTATACCAGGAAGGCTTAAAAGAAATAGACCTTTAGATAATATAGTATAAAGTACAGATTTCCTAAGGGAAAGTACACAAAACCTATACTCAAACCAAATATAAGTAAAAATAATTGTTAGGCAGCTCGACTAGTTTTAATAAGGGAAGGGTGTGGTTTAGCCGGTAAGAATCCGGCATACACTTCTGGGCAGTTTGTATCTTTCGAATATTCCCACCATTCCATGTAAGATAAAAAACAAAAAAAATACTGTTTTCCCATATGCTCGAAATATTCTTAATTTAATTTTCCTGAATATATGGGAATTCCTCCATAACGGTTGTAGACGACGATATGCTGCGCTTGCTTTCTTTAGCCTGTGTTCCACGTCTTCGTGGACCCCCCATTGGTAGTTATTTTACAGCCAAGATAGCAGAAGTTGTTTAGAAATTCTATCTGTTGTCCTTTCAATTGGATGATTCAGTGTTGGTGTTATTTATCCTCATCGCCTTCGTTTTTTTCACGTTGATTTCTTAAGTAACATGTTGAGCAAGTTGTTCAAGATAGTTTAATTTGCTCTATGGGTCGCTGAGTCCATGCGATAATAGGCAGATATCATCCGCGTACTTTAGGTCTTCTAGTTGGTTTGCGAGACCCCAAGTTATGCCGCTATTTGTCAAGCAGACTTCTTTGAAGATGTTGTCCAGGACGACTGTGAAGAGGAGAGGTGGGAATCGACATCCCTGTTTTACTCCAGATGTTGTGGTATAGGAACTGCTAATAGGTTCCTTGTGCAATACTGCGAATTCGACATTGTCATAAAGTGCATGGATGAGACGGAATATTCCTGCTACGATCTTGTATATTAAGTAAAGCAGTGTGATCCCTCTCCAGTGTTCGCAGTATGTTGGGTCGTCTTTTTTTGGAAGTTTCACAAAAAAGCCCTTTTTCCATGCCATTGATGCTTTTCTTCAAGCCAGAATGATGTGCGGCTGAAGTAGTTGAGTCATTTTTTGAGTAGCGGCTTGTATCAATTCGTATGGTATACCATCAAAACCTGAAGCTTTGTTCCTTTTGGATCTATGGAGATTTACGTTTCTGATACTGCTTTGGCTTTCATTGTTTTTAACTTCGTTAGTCGCATTTTGATTATTGCTAACTGCTTCGAAGTGTTGTTTCCATCTTGTAGTTTGGGCGTATTTGTTAACATATCGCCATTTGTATCTCTGATTGCTTGAGCTGTGTTATTTTTACGACTTGTGAGTAGGTTTATTAGTCGATGCAATTCAAACGTGTTGCTCTGTTTAGCGTGTTGTTCAGCTTGGGACGCTATCATATCGAAGAATTTTCTTTTCTCTTTTCTGGCAGGTATTTTGACTTGCTTCGCTAGGGTTCCACATAGTTGTTTCCCAGTATCGGTATTGACCAACTGTTTCAGGATTCTTTTCTTATTTATGAGGTCCTATGTTTCGTCTGAGATCCATGTTTTCCTTTCTGGCTGTAAGAACCCGATTATCTTTTCAGTAGCTTCTTGAATTTATCTTTTCAGTAGCTTCTTGAATATGAGAGAACATGGTACCACAGATAGTTAGTACCACCCGAAGGTTTGACACAACTCGATCAATCTGTTTCTATTATTATTCTTAACTCCAAGTCCATGTTTTCCCATAATATAATTTAAACCGGTATTATCAATGCCAACTTTCGCATTTAGATCACCCATTAGTCTGATTATGTCCTTCTTGGGAATTTCCTGCAGCGTGGATGTTAATTTTGCATAGAGTTCTTCCTTCTTTTCTGGTTCGGCTTCTTAGGTTGGAGCATAACATTGTATGATGGTAATATGGCGTATTTTGCCGCGAAATCGGGATAAAGATACCTGCTTCGCTTTCTCCTCCTGTATCTTTTCCGCTGAACAACACGGTGTTCCCGTTGGCAGTGGAAATCTCCCCGTTTTTATTCCATCTCATTTCGCTTACTCCTAAGATGTTGATATTATAGGATGTCATTTCTTTTTCGATTTGGGCAAACCTTGATGCTTCACAAAGAGTTCGGAAGTTCCATTGCCCTATTCGTGTCATTGTTTTCCTGCTGAAGGTCGTTACTGAGAGATTATTTGTGTATTCGAGGCTTCTAGTGTTCTTGCAAATTTTTTTCTACCGACCGAAGATGGGGATTAGCCTTACTGTAGGAAGAATGATATTGGGTCTTTATATCTGATATTAAAGTATTTTTTTCTTATGCATATATTCCTATATTATCCTTATCCATGGTGATTTGACAATTCTATAATGAATCTATCTATCGGCCAGTATAGGAGCGACATATATTTTTCCCGTCAGATGTTGTCGTGATTTTTTACATTACCATGTCAGTTTAAGTATGGCTTACATGACACATATTACCTCTCTATTTTGAAACATGCACATGTTGGTATAGGTTAATATTTATTATACAATATTTGTTATTAGAATATATAGTATTTCAGGAACAAGATACATAGGCTTTTTTTTAATAGGTAATTTTATTTATATTAATTTTTTACTAATTATTATTTTATATTTTAGATATTAGATATTATGATATAGAATATTTATATATTGCGCTATGTGAATATTCTATTATAATTATATACGCAGTCGGGGATCGAACCCGAGACCTCTCATATCATTACGAGTGAGAGGTGGTGTCTTAACCACTAAAAAAGTATTTCGGCGGTTGATATAATGTCTATATTACGTTCATACGGGTATGATAAAATGAAATTGAAGTTAATAATGTTAAAATCGTTAACCGAAACCAAATTGCGATTGAATTGAATTTTCTTGATTTAGTTAAAACAGTAAACACAAGTATATTACCTATATGTAATTTCAACATTAACTTAAATAATTTTGCATACGATATTTTGCAACCAAACAGGATAGGTATTTAAAAAAAAAAGTTTGTTCACGTACAAAAAATTTTCATAAATTTTTGAAAATATTGGAAAATTTATGCAAATTTTTACAAATTTTTGCAAAAAAAAAACGTTTGCATAATGAGAGTAACACTCAAATACTTAAAAAAGAAGATAAATAAGTAAAAAATAGGCGGCACAGTTTTTAAAATTTTCACAAATAATATTTAGTTTTGTAGAAATTTAAAAAAATATACTGACGTATTCTTTGTTTTATTTCTGTAATATGTCAGTTTAAGGTGGCGCGAAATAAAGCCATACGAAATAAAGCCATAAAATGACATAATGGCTTTATTTCGCATTCAAATGCGAAATAAAGCCATATCGAGATTTTTTTTGCGTATGGCTTTATTTCGCATTTGAATGCGAAATAAAGCCATATCATTTTCTAAAATTTTACGAAATAAAGCCATATAGTAAAATTGATACAAATTCTAGTTTAATAGTAAACAAAGTAAAAAAAAAATAGAAATTGATAATTAAGTGCAGTTATAAATGATAAATACAGGGTGTTTCGCTAATAACTTGCCATAGAACTAGGGGTTATTCTAGAGTTCAAAACAAACAAAAAATGCTTCTAGAGGTAGGGTCTATTCTCATCCGTTTGGGAGATATGGGGCTTAGAAAAATTGCTGGGGGCCTAAATAATTTAATTTTATAAAATTGGAACCCTATGTGATAAAATAAATCCAAGTATCAAATTAAAAAGCCTAATAAATTTTCTTTCTAAAAATTTATCAACGAGATTTCTGGACCCCTCAGGACAGAATTAATAAGTTCCTAATCTTTTTTAATACACTGTAATAAAACATGTTAAATAATATTATATTTTCATTAAGGGGGCTGCCGCCCCCGAACCCCCGCTAATTCAATTATTGAAGCTAAATTTTGAATCCAACACTAAAATGAAAAGAATGGTATAAGAATTCGGATACCTAATTCATTAAAAAAATTAATAAGTTTCTAATTTTTTTAATACACTGTAATAAAACATGTTAAATAATATTATATTTTCATTACGGGGGCTGCCGCCCCGAACCCCCGCTAACTCAATTATTGAAGTTAGATTTTGAATCCAACACTAAAATGAAAAGAATGGTATAAGAATTCGGATACCTAATTCATTAAAAAAATTAATAAGTTTCTAATTTTTTTAATACACTGTAATAAAACATGTTAAATAATATAATATTTTCATTACGGGAGCTGGCGCCCCCGAACCCCCCCTAACTCAATTATTGAAACTAGATTTTGAATCCAACACTATAATGAAACGAGGAAGAGTGTAGTAGAGTAGACTGTATCAACTCTGGGATACCCGTATGACCGTATCATATACATTATATCATCCGATTAATTACTTTTGTCAAAATTTCAAACATACAACTTTATTAAGTGTAGTGGAATACCCATATAAAAGAAGGAGTTGTATGGCAGCTATTCGAGCCCTCTGCAGTAGACCAACCAATTTTTCCTGTAACTTTGGCCATTACACTAAACTATTTTTGGCAAAATTTCAGACACCCAGCTTCATTAGGTGTAGTGTAATGCTCATATAAAATAAGGAGTTGTATGGCAGCTACTCGAACCCCCTACAGTAGACCAACCTAATTTTGCAGAAACTTTGGCCATTACACTAAACTATTTTTAGCAAAATTTCAGACACCCAGCTTAATTAGGTGGAGAGTAATGCTCATATAAAATAAGAAGTTGTATGGCAGCTACTCGAACCCACTCCACTAGATCAACCAAATTTTGCAGACTCTTTGGCCATAAAACTAAACTACTTTTGGCAAAATTTCAGACACGCAGCTGTAATAGGTACAGAGTAATACTCATATAAAAAGAGGAGTTGTATGGCAGCTACCCGAACCCATGGACCAAAATGGCTGGATTTAAATAGCGATGACGGCTATTGAAAAAAAACTAATTTGCGAAAATTTCAAGATCCTAGCTCCTTTAGTTTTTGAGTTATCGTGCGGACGGACGGACGGACGGACATACATCGCTAAATCGATTTATTTTTCGATTCTGATCCGATCCATACACTTGAGTCTATATCTACCCCCCCTCCTTCTCTGCGTTACAAACGTAATGGCAAATTTATTATACCCTTTGGCTATATAGTCATACGGGTATAAAGAATGGTATGAGAATTCGGCATAGCTATTTCATACAAAAAATAATCAACCCTAATTAATAAATATAAATATTCTGGAAAAGGAGGCAATCCTGCTTTTGAATCCAACTCCAAAATCCCTCCTAATTGAGAATCCCACATATACACATATATATAAATATTTTGGAAAAAGCGTAAAGCCCTGCTTTTGAATCCATCTAACAATCCCACATATACACATATATAAATATTCTGGAAAAAGCGGCAATCCTACTTTTGAATCCAACTCTAAAATCCCTCCTAATTGAGAATCCCACATATACACATATATAAATATTCTGGAAAAAGCGTAAAACCCTGCTTTTGAAACCAACTCTAAAACTCCTTCCTAACTATTTAAATAAAAAAGTTTGGAAAATTAAATTGCTTCAATTTTCATAAATAAAATTACATTTTTAAATGCGAAATAAAGCCATATGGCTTTATTTCGCAATTGAATGCGAATTAAAGCCATACGCGAAAAAATTGGCGATATGGCTTTATTTCGTATGGCTTTATTTCACGGCGCCTCAGTTTAATACATTCGGCTGAATTGCTGGAATTCCCGTGATAAAAGTTTTCTTAAATACAATTATTTAAATTATTTAAATTTTTTAACCGTCAAAAACTGAAAATAAATACCAATGTGCGTAATTAGTATGTATAGATAATGTTCTAAAATACTAGTAAAAACATTTTTTTAAGTTTGTGTGTTATTTTTTCCTATAAAAATAATACTATTGTAGTATTAGTTTTATATGAATTATTTTTCGAAAAAAAGTTCAAAAACGAATTGCGGGAATTCCCGTTTAAAGTCCTTAAGAAATTCATGTAAGTAAAATTTATTGGTTCTCTGAATGCATTCAATCTTCTTTTGCTTAAAATTAAAACAAAAGTGATTTATAGTGGAATATTTTTATATTTTTGTTTTATTATGTATATTAAATATTTTAATATTTTAAAAATAAAAGCATGGAGTCTAAAAATTTGCAAAATTTGGTAGATGAATTAATAATTGATTCCGAAGACGAAGATTCATTTAGTGACGGTGAATTCTGGAATGATTCTAGTTCTAATTGCGACAGCGATACTGATAATGATATTGATGAATCTAATTAGCAAGCTGAGACTCAAAATAACCCCTCTGAACCAGATATTGCAAGAAATAATGAATGTGATATTGAAAATGATGATAATTGATATCAAAATATAAGGCCAATACCTTCGTTTCCATTTGAAGAATTTTGTGGCATTAGTGACGATATAAGTAACAAAACATCTCCACTACAGATATTTCATCACTTTTTTGATGAAAATGTAATAAATTTATTTATTTCTTCAACTAATGCTTATACAAAGAATTTAGAGAATACCGCTCCCAAACCAACAACAAGAAAGCGACGTTAAATTCAATTTCTAGAAACGACAAAAGATGATATACTTTAATTTTTGAGCATATGTTTGGTACAAGGTGAGAGTAGAAAACCATCCATTAAAAAAATGTTTTCGATGAGTATTATACACTTTCAACCAGTATTCGGTGCGACAATGTCTGGAAGACGTTAGCAATAAATCCGCAAAAAGTAATGCCGCTTTTACATTTAGTTGTAAAAAATTTTGCGAAAACGTCACCGAATAAAAATTTATCTTTAGATGAGTCTCTTATGCTTTTTAGAGGGAGATTATCGTTTAAACAATACAACAAAGGTAAACTAGCTAGATACGGCATTAAGTTTTACGAGCTGTCGACAAATGATGGCTACATTTTAAATTTAAAGATATATGCAGAAAAAGATGATGATGAAAACAACATAGGATCAAAAACAAAAGCTGTAGTTTTAAAACTTATGGATCCATATCTCAACCGTGGCCACCATTTGTATATGGATAATTACTATAACAGCGTTGACTTATCCAATGAGTTACTGAAATATAGAACCTATTGCACAGGAACTTTACGTTCTTACCGTAAGCCAAATTAAATGTATAACCGATAAAAAACTTAAAAAGGGCGAAATGGTTTGGAGAAAACCTGGAAATGTTTATATAACAAAATGGAAAGATAAACGAGATGTTCTTTCAATAATTACAGCACACCATCCACGTCTAATAGAAGTTTCAAAAAATAGAGGACAAAAATAAATTAAGCCAGTAGATGTTGCTGCTTATAATGAGAACATGTCAGGAGTTGAACGAGCCGACCAACTTATCTCATATTATTCCAGTCTTAGAAAAACTATAAGATGGTATAAAAAAGTAATTTTTCATATCTTGGACATGGCTGTTTGGAACTCATTTTACATTTATAAAAAGTTTCATCTAAAGAGTTCCTTTTTAGACTTTATAGACTAATTAATATTAAGCATGCTAAATTTTCCAGCATCCAGTGGTTGTCCACCAAAAACCCAAAATGCATTAAGTTCAATAGATATGAGTATTCATCACTTTCCAGAAAAAATCCTATTCCCCTCACAATATCAAGGCTCGAGCAAGAATAAAAGTTATCAAAAGAGGTGTAAATATTGTTTCAAAAATGGAAAACGAAAAGAAACAAGTTTTCAATGCAAAAACTGTTTGGATAAGCCACCATTATGCCCAGATAGATGCTTTGAAAACTACCATTTAAATAAATGATTTATATTTTTTTTTATATTATTAAATTTTTTTATATGATTAAATTTTTTATTTATATTTAATGACGATTTGCTAAAATCAGTTATATATACGATTTAAATTTTTTTTTTTTTATATTTTCAAAAATATGACATGTTTTTATTTTAATTAACGTTGTTTTAAGTGTGTTGTACGTTATTTATGAAATGTTCCTAATTTTTAAAAAATCATTAAATATTTATTATAAAAAATAATACAATTCTAATTAAAAATATTTTTTATTAACGGGAATTCCCGCAATTCTTATTTTATAATAAATGATGAACATTACGTTGTTAATTGCGGCAATTCCCGTAACATGTGTATCCCATTATTAATTTATTAAAGATATACACCAGTACCTTCAAATTTTTTGTATAGAAAATTTAATTGATTTTTTGATTGGACTTTGTAAAAACTAAATGAAGGTGAATGTGTTAACTAAAATTAATCTTTTTCTTTTATAAATTCTGCTTCTGTCATTAACAATTCAGTTATAATATATGTAGATTTTAAAATTCTTTTACCTTACTTAACTTTAATTTACTTTAATTTTAAAATTTTTTTATCTTAAATTTTTTGTATTTTCTTGTCAAAAATCTATTGGAAAATTTTGCAATTAAACAATTAAATTATGCATGTTAGTTTTTATAGTTTACTGCCGCCGCACGGCATTTGTAATATAAATAAAATGCCATTTTGGGAATAGATGATGTCATATATTTTATTTATAATTTTCATGTGTCAATTGCTTTCATCCGTTTTGGCCTTAATTTTGTTGCAAACGTTTTTTTTCAAAACTTTGAAAAAAATTACAAATAATTTTGTAATAAAAGCTAAATTGTTTAGTTTTCTTCTTTTAATCTGTCAATATATTTAACAGTATATTTTGAACCTTTGTTAATATTTTTTCGTTTTATTGCTAACGTTATAGTAGGTATTTTACATTATGATAAAAACAAAAAAAAAAAAATTTTTATTAAATGTCGGTGAGCTTGAAAAAAACAAATAGAACCACAATAGAACGTTTGTTTGACAATTCTATAAAAGGGGACGTTTTTATTAGATATTTTGTTTTATTATTTGTGACCGACGTAGATCCATATATGTAAGAGACAGCTCGAGCTATAAGTATTTTTGACCTAAAATGTTGCATTTAACTAACAACGATGGTTTTGATAAAAATAAGAATATAAAAAAGATATTACACTTTGAAGAGTGTGAAAATGTTAGTTATTCGACAGATGTTAGATTGATAAAACGTTTTAATAACGAGTTGTATAATTTGGAACGAGTTGAACGGTAAGCGGTGGACAGTTCAACATATCAAGCTATACTGGTGTGAGTAAACAGTAATTTCTACTTCTACTTCTCTACCACTCACCTCACTACAGAAACCAAAAATAGAGCAGTGGGGATAGTGTTGACAAGTAAGTGGTATAAAAGGAGCAAAACAGTTTTACCTTTAACATAAAAAAAAAAAGGCTGCACTAAACGTAAAAAAGAAGTATAGATTATTTGCAGTAGAAAAGTGTAGAGAATTATTTTTTATGACTGACGAATGTGAACATGCTACGGATGTCACAGTTAACTGCAAAAAATGCAAAACTCATGTAACTGATGGCAAAGGTATGTATTGCGACGCTGAATGGGGATCCTGGTTTCATCCGTTTTGGTCTTAATTTTTCCAAGCTGTGTAGGTATAAATGATGCAAATTACAAGACTATTATTAGAATTGCTAAATTAATTATTTGGTTGTGTGCTAAGAAAAGGTATGGTTGGAGAAATGTTAAAGAAAATGGTGGCTGATATTGCTGAAGTGAAGAAAAGTTTAGCAGGGAGTGAATTCCAAATATTAGGTAAGAAACTTACTTATTCTGATATTTGTAAATCGGCAGGGAAGGTTACAAAAGTTTCGAAAGCAAATCAATACATTAATGGTGTACTGATTGTGATAATCAACCAAAGGATGTGAGACAAAAGTGTAAAGTAACAGAAGGAGAGATAAAGCCGTGTTCAGGAAAATAAAGGCAATCAATTGTTATAAATACTATGAGTAAAGAGCAAGCAGATTTATTGTGTTGTACCGCTGGCGTTAAGTTAGGTGATGCGTACAATGTAAGGTTATCAGAGCTTAAAAAACCGCGTATAAAAATATCAGGAGTACATACCGATGAGCAACTAAATCCGGGATTGCAATAACAAAATTTATTTCTAACTGGTAAGGATAAAATTAAAATAATATATAAAAACAAATACAAAGAGAATCGACAGATGTTTGTAATCCAGACGAGTCCTGTTAAGTATTAGAACATGGATAGAAAATGGTTGAATTTGGAAGATAGATCCGTCAAACCCAAAAAACATTTATACATTACTAAATGTCTAAAATTCCTGAAGTATAAACATAAAATAGCGGAATGCAGAGAAGTCAATTATAGTTGCGCCATATGTGCAGGTGGTCATAAGATAAGCGAATGTGTAGATACAGGTATGGGTAACACCTGTGCTAATTATACAAGAGCAAAAACCCAACATAACACATCGAGAGATTGTAAGCACAGAGCAGATGAATTAAGTTGTCTAATATATTTAGCAAAATTAAACTACTTTAGATCACGAATTTCCTATGCATAATAACACAAATCACGCTATTAATATTGTCTACATAAATTTAAGGAGTATTAGAAACAAAATGGATGAAATTAGCATCATTCTTCGAAATAATCCAGAAGTCAACGTCATCATCCGCAACGAAACGTGGATATATGAGAATAAGGAGAAATATTTTGGAATAACCAATTTTACTGCAGTTTTCAATGTTGGTGGAGGTACAGCGATTATTACTAAAAATAATTTGAGCTTTAATTTAATTGAAAAGGAAATTATGTTCAACACTTTATTTCAATACAAATAACTAATATTATGCCGAAAATAACAGTGGCCACGGCTTATAGATCGGCGGCTGAATGTGAGGTTTCTTACGCGGCTTTCATCGAAAGAATTACAGATGTTTATTTAAATACAATTTTTGTGGGTGACGCAAACATTGACCTATTGAAAAATAAAAGTGTTACATAAACTTTTGCTAATATGATACATGGTTCCTCAGCGCGTTTTGTAAGTGATATTGACACGGCGCATGCCACTCGAGCTACGACCCACTCAGCTACAATTATAGACCATGTTATCACGAATATTCCGAGCAATAAATATAAGATCAACATAAAACAATATGAGGTTGCAGTGTTTGATCATAAAATTTTGCAAATAAATATTGAAATTGTGCAGATTCCTCTGACACCGATGGTAACTACAGAATATAATAGCGCTAATTATCATAAAATGAATCAACTGGTACTTGAGTCTGTTTCGATAATAAGAATAATAATAGCTTAAATATAGACAGTTTAATTAAGATCACAGAAAAGGTAAAAATTTATTCAACAATAGTAAAAATATGCAAAACGAGATCGAATTCATGGATTAATGATGGTGTTCTAAAGGCAATCAAAAACAGGGACTATTGATACAAGAAGAGCAAGAAATGGCTGTAAGACAATTCTGTGGTACATAAGTATAAGGAGGCACGTAACAAAGCTACGTACTTAGTCAGGAAAGCGAAACAAGAGTACTCAACCTACAGTTGCAAAAAGCCTGTGGTAACAATAGAAAAACATGGGAGATACTGAATAGGCAGGTCATAGGAAGAACGATGAATACGGTCTTGGCGAAAACGTCGATTATTGTGAATGGAGAGAAAATAACACTAAATAAGGATATTGCTGATAAAATTAATTTATATTTTAATGTCGTAGATTCAACTCTTGCTTCCAACATCAGATCTCCTACCGAGCCAATCAGTAATGAAGTAAACCATGCATCTATGTAAATGATGTGATTGGGACGCTAAAAATAATGCCGCTCCCGGGGTTGACGGTCTAACGGATAAGGATGCAAAGGCAGTTAAGAATCTATAGTGATTGGACTTACGAAACTCATCAACAAAATTCTGCTGACAGAAATATTCCCGAATAGACTCAAAGAGACCATCATTATACCAGTGCGCAAAATCGGCTCTAAAAAGGGAATTTCGAATTATCGTCTGACATCATTAAGTATTTTTGCAAAAACATACGAAAAAATTATTAACAAACGATTGGGAGCTTTCATTACTGAAACATGCGGCTTCGACAATTTCGAATTTGAATTCCAAAACTCATCAAACACTGAAGCAACTCTAGCTAATATAAGTTATATAAACAACCATGTGGATAAGGGGTCATATGTAGGGGCTGTCATGAAAAAGGCATTTGACACGGTGGACCACAATGTATTACTAGATAGATTAGAAGAGCTGGGTATACGAGGTGCACCATACCAATTAATAAAAAACTATCTGGCTGTTAGACCAATAAGAACAAAATTTAATAATGCAATAAGTGAAAGTGGTAAAATTATATATGGCGTTCCGCAAGGATCCAACCTGGGTACGACATTGTACCTCTTGTATATTAACAATATAAAATATGGTGGTATGAAGGCCAAATACAACATTTATGCGGACGACACATGTCTATTATACACAAGCCATAGTTTTGCTTATGTATATTTACTAGATGGGCAACAGGAAATAAACTTACAGTTAAAGAAGCTAAAACAAAGATAGTTCTATTTAAGATTAAAAACAAGCTAAACGTGCGGCCTAAGATTTATATTAATGGAACTGCTATAGAACAAGTTTCATCAGTACTACATCTAGGTATGATTATTGATTGTCAGCTACAATGAGGTTTACATATTGAACGTATATGTGATAAGATAATACAACTATTAGGAGTGTTCAGAAGAGCTAACAAGGTCCTGTCTTCAAATACTGCTCGTATGGTCATCAATGCACATGTTATCTCTCACATTTTCTTAGGATACCATTACGACTGTTATAAAATAAATCATAAGCAAATACTCCTGATTTCATTATAAACAAAATGCGCTTTTGGAAATCAATCGAACCAATTTTTATAGCGCAGAATATGTACAACTAGGATTGTTTATTATAAAAATATAAGATTCAGCTGCTGGATTTTATTGCAAAATTCAAATATACTTCCGGTACATCACATAAATGCTAAAATTTAGATTGCGTTCCTGTTAGTTTAAAAACTTATTATAAAAAGTTTTTTGACTGCAAAATATTTTAACGATTCCAAATTATCTAAAGGAATTAACAGTGTTAATAAGATATTCAAAATTAAAAATAAAAATTCTAATAATAATAAGAATAATAATAATACTACCGTTTTTTAAATTTAGATATGTCAAAGTAGCTTTTTTAAATTTACTTTAATTTTAGAGTAGCATAAAGTAGAGAAAAATATTAACCTCAATTATAAGAATGAAATTACAGATTATTTTGAGAAGAATTTTGTTAAATCAATATACATTCACGGAGAATCGGTTTTAAAAATTAAACCAGGTTTTAAAACTGATGATGTTCTTTTGCACTTCTCTCTATCGTTTTAGCAGAGGCAGAAGACACAAAAATACTATATGTGTGACAAAGAAAAAAAAATAAAAACTGGGAGAGTCGTCCATAATACGGGGAGAGTCAATAAATCATAATACGTAGAAAGATACTGAGGGAGTAATCATAATACGTGGCAAAAAATTGTTCTCTGAACACTATTACGTTGCTACTAAATACAAAAAAAAGTGTATTCTACACAGAAAATTTTTGTATACTAATATATATATTAATGGATACATGACAATTGAATTTTGCAAATAAACAAGAGAATTTAAACAAACAAAACAAAAAATTTATTTTATGCTTTGTTGAACTAATTATACCCGTATGACTATATAGTCAAAGGATATAATAAATTTGCCATTACGTTTGTGACGCAGAGAAGGAGGGGGGGTAGATATAGACTCAAGTGCATGGATCGGATCAGAATCGAAAAATAAAACGATTTAGCTATGTATGTCCGTCCGTCCGTCCGTCTGTCCGTCCGCACGATAATCCAAAAACTAAAGAAGCTAGGATCTTGAAATTTTCGAAAATTGGTTTTTTTGCAATAGTCGTCATCGCTATTTAAATCCAGCCATTTTGGTTCATGGGTTCGGGTAGCTGCCATACAACTTCTTTTTTTATATGAACATTACTCTGTACCTATTACAGCTGCGTGTCTGAAATGTTGCCAAAAGTAGTTTAGTTTTATGGCCAAAGTTTCTGCAAAATTTGGTTGGTCTAGTGGAGTGGGTTCGAGTAGCTGCCATATAACTTCTTATTTTATATGAGCATTACTCTCCACCTAATGAATCTGGGTGTCTGAATTTTTGCCAACAATTGTTTAGTGTAATGGCCAAAGTTTCTGCAAAATTTGGTTGGTCTGCTGCACAGGGTTCGAGTAGCTGCCATACAACTCCTTCTTTTATATGAGCATTACTCTCCACTTAATGAAGCTGGGTGTCTGAAGTTTTGCCAAAAATTGTTTAGTGTAATGACCAAAGTTTCTGCAAAATTTGGTTGGTCTAGGACAGAGGGTTCGAGTAGCTGCCATACAACTCTTTATTTTATATGAGTATTCCACTACACTTAATAAAGCCAAAAGTAATTAACCGGATGATATAATGTATATGTTACGGTCATACGGGTATCCCAGAGTTGACACAGTCTACTCTACTACACTCTTCCTCGTTTTTATTTAAAATTATTTGCAATTGATTAAAATTTTATCATTTATTTTAATTTAATAAAATTTTAACTTTGAATTGAAAAATTCTCGAAATATAAATTTAAACATTTTTTAACATAAGGTTATAATATAATTCTTTTTTGTCAAAACATAAAAACATTTTAATATAAATATAATCATTTTGCTCTTTCTCTAATATTGAGAGTATAATATATACTTCTCTTTCTAAAGTTTAGAATACTGGACAAAATTTCCTCATGAAAATCTGACCGACGGACAGAACAACGGATTGACAGAGTGAAACTAATAAGCCCATTTTTTTCAAAACTTTTTGAAAATGAGCTTAAAAACGAAAAGGTGAAAATTGACATCTTCTAAATCTTTTTACTATAAAAAAATTATGTATCTAAAATATCAAATTATGGATACGGGTTGATATTTCTATTCGTGTCAAACCTACTGATTTTTGTATTTATACCCGTATGACCATATAGTCAAAGGGTATAATAAATTTGCTATTACGTTTGTGACGCAGAGAAAGAGGGGGGGTAGATATAGACTGAAGTGTATGGATCGGATCAGAATCGAAAAAAAAATCGATTAAGCTATGTATATCCGTCCGTCCGTCTGTCCGTCCGCACGATAACTCAAAAACTAAAGGAGCTAGGATCTTAAAATTTTCACAAATTAGTTTTTTTGTAAAAGCCGTCATCGCTATTTAAATCCAGCTATTTTGGTCCATGGGTTCGGGTAGCTGCCATACAACTTCTTTTTTTATATGAGTATTTCTCTGTACCTATTACAGATACGTATCTGAAATTTTGGCAAAATTAGTTTAGTTATACGGCCAAAGTTTCTGCAAAATTTGGTTGGTCTACTGCAGTGGGTACGATTAGCTGCCATACAACTTCTAATTATATATAAGCATTAATATACCTAATAAAGCTGGTATGTTTGAAATTTTGCCAAAAGTAATTAATGTTTATAATAATAATGAAATAATGTTTATATAACGGTAATACGGGTATCCCAGAGTTGACACAGTCTACTTTACAACACTCTTCCTCGTTTAGAATCGTTTTTAACTTATAATAATTAAAAATGCTTAATATTTTTCAAAAAAATATATCGATTAAGAAATTATAACTATACTGTATAGTACGTTACATACATTTAATTTATTTTCACTTTATGATTGTCTTTCCACTTGATGACTTCTAATTTTAGAACGCATGAAGGACGTTAACCGAGGTTTAGGTATAAACATATATATATATACATAAATACATATAAGTTTACAAGCTCATATATACATAAACTTAAGTTACAATATTTATGTATATAGTTCCATATATTTGAAATCCAATTGAAAACATAGAAAAACGCATCACTTTTGAAGTTTTAATATATTGAATTATATATGTATTATAGCTAATTTTATGTGTAATTAAAGGATAATATAATTTAAAGTAGAAACTTTTAAAAGTAAAGAATAACTGTCACATTACTTATTAAATACATTTCAAACCTTTTATAAGCATAATTTTTTTTTTAATTAATACTTGTGTTTTATATTTCAATAATATAATACATTGTTAATATCTGAGGTATAATTAAAATTTTAGTTAGTTTTTTATTTTGTATTATTTATTAACTCCTACCATTTTTAATTTCTATTTATATTTTGTTGTATTTTTTTTTAATCTTATACTTTATTACTTGCACTAAAACACATTATATATTTATATTATATTATTAACGGTATGAAGAATTGTGAATAATTTTTAATAACTGTACATTTATTATTAAACATTATACTATTAATCTTATTTCCTAAATGTTTTTTCAATTTGTAATTTTTTTTTTAAGTTTTAAGAAGATATTTTGTACTTTAAAATTGAATAAGTTGTTGCCAGATCTGAATACTATAATTAGACGTAAAAACCTATCTTTTTATATAAATATTTATATGCATATAAATTTTTATTAGTTTATCATATTTATATAAACGAGTATATAATTATTTTTTACTGTTAATTAAAAAATTTTTTGTACTATTTTGCATTCTGAACAATTGGTTTATAGAGAGAATTTAATAGGCGACGTTTTTTTTAATAAGTGATAAATTATTAAATTCTATTTTGATTATACCTAGTTAAAATTACACAAAATTTTTTTTTGTAAACTGTTACATCAATTTAAAGCAAAATAATTTTATTTTATTGTTTGTAAATTTTACTTTTGACTCCGAGTAAATCCTTTTTTTTTTTTGCTTTATTGTGTTTATTTTTATTATTCAAAATTTTAAATATATTATATTTTAATAAATTTTACATTAATAAATTATTAATCGGTACATAACATATAAGTTAAAATGCACGCATATATGTATATAAATTAACACAAATTTTTAAAGATCGAAAAAGAACAAAATTTTTATAATTTAAATGTCTTATACAGAATCTTAATGCAAAAAAATATCTATGAATTACAGGAGCAAGAAAACAAATGAAATTCAAAACAAAGATATTACTCTAATAATCTTAATTTCTTTTTAATTTTTTTTTCAAAGCTTTGATAATTTTTAAATAAATTGTTGTTCATTGAAATATTTTAGTGAAAATCAAAGTTAAATTTTGACATAAAATTTAAAAAAAAAAATTTAATTGACTGTTTTAAGTTATAGTATTGGTAATTTAAATAAAATTTACGAAATAAACAGAATTATAATATAACAATAAGTTCAAGTAATTTTCTTTATATTTAATTTCTAGATCCATTAGTTATTTTGATATTAGTTGAAATTATATATTGCAGTTCCGAGTAGTTGTTTAATAATTAAAAAGTATTTCTATGTAGAATGATGTCAACGAAAATTTTAGAAATACTAAATTTTACTGTAACAATAGCTTTCAACTGCTTTTGAACTTTTAATTTCAAAATTTTATTACTCACTTACTAAAATAAGGTTGTGTTATTTGTAAGTGATTTTAAGTTTCAAATATTTAAGTTTATTTTACAACACATTTTATGTTTACATTATCTTATCTTAATTAACACTCTATTAATAAAAAAAAAATTGTTATTGTTTACTTACTTTTTGTTATTCATAATATTATTCATCATTCATGAAAATTTATGTCTATTTGAAATATTTATTTTTAATATTTTATTTTTCTTTTAAAAGTTTAATGTGTGTTGTAGCTGCGTAGTAATTTAAAGAATTTTTGGTAAGTTCCATTAATTTTCAAATCTTAACATCAATGATTTTTTTTAAATCAAAAATTATGACATTTTTAAGGAAATTTTTCAATTTATGAAATTTTTGCGTAATATTTGATTTTCATTTTAAAAAAAAAATCACATGTAGATTGCTTAAAAGAAAATTAACGTAACTTACCAAAAATCCTTATACGAACTTCAGGAAGCTTGTAAGTGGCCATCGGCAACTACCTGTGAATTTGTATTACTTGGATTACCAGACGCTGATACTTCTGATTTTACACGTCTTGCTATGTGGGAACGGGTATGCTTACGCAAATGATCCTTACGATAAAAACCTATTATAAAAATAAATTTAAAGGTAAGATTAAAAAATTGAAAATATGTTTATCGCTTATCGATTTATTAAATAACTAATTAAATTATCTTTTCTTTCTAAACTATGTTAAAATTTCTTTACCAAAAAAAAAATATCTTTCTTAGTTAAACTAGCGCAGGAGAAAGAAAAGTTGAAGAGGTAAAGCAGTTCAACTATTACGGAAGCATGGTAACATCAAAGGGGGTTACGGAAGTTGATAATGATAGCAAAATAATAATAAAGAGACACTTTCGGAATACTCTCGAGCATATGGCAGACAAATATCAACCTGTGGAAAAAGTAAAAAAAAAATTTTTAAATGGAAATTAACCCCGTTAATATCACCAGAAAGTTCCAGGCGTATAAAAACTATTTCTGCGCCCCATCTTAACTTAAACGTGTGGCAACAAATGAACCAGAATATGTTGGAAGTCGAGACTCGGGAGAAAAGATGGCGGTTAATCGGTCATATTTTGAGGAAACTGCAAGGCAATGTTTTGATTGGAATTCATAAAGCAGACGAAGTGGGCCATAGAAGACATGCAGAAGTACTGGACCGCGAAAGGAGGAGAGGATTCGTAGACGCCCGATGTCCCAGGATGAGTTCTAGGATGTAGTTAATAAATAAGTAAGTAAAACTAGAAGTGTGTTTATAAGAGTTTTCAGAAAAATTATTTGAGCAGATTGGAAGTGAACGTTAAGCAAACGTCACTCTTAATTTACATGTCAATTAAATGTTACTCATAAAATAACATCAAAATGTACCAGTAAGTATAGCAGTAAGAAAAATAAAAAAGGAACCAAAGATAATAAAAAAACAAGTAAGGAAACAACAGTAAGTCGATACAACCGACTTATTAATACCCTTGCATTAATGTAATTTTTTCTTTGTGTCCTTCAAATTTTGGAATTGGAAATTAATAAAGATATCAACTTGAAATAATAATAGAACCATCAAATTTGGTAAAAGGGTGTTTTTCTCCCATTTCCCTTCTG
Organism: Dolichopus griseipennis; assembly: GCA_963082915.1. Lineage (NCBI taxonomy): Eukaryota > Metazoa > Arthropoda > Insecta > Diptera > Dolichopodidae > Dolichopus > Dolichopus griseipennis. The sequence continues at coordinate 158,543,185 of OY720441.1, read as the reverse complement.
TTCATGAAATTTGAGATAAACTTCAGTAGTGGTTCAAGAAATTCCTACGAGAAATTTCTACACCTTCCAGATCTAAAAAGAATATATTCGAATTAATGAAGATAGAAGGTGGTAGAGGGTACAACGTAGTTGTTTAGGTGAAATTTTTTTTAGTTTCATTTTACTTTATTTTTTTTTTAATTACGTACTTGTTTAAATTTGAAATTTTTAAAATTAAATTCGATACTTTGTTTGTTAATAAAAGATTTCAAATTTTTTTATAGATTTATTTTGTTTCAATAATGTAGATCATTTCTCCATCTATTAACTTTTTGTATATATATATTTTTAAAAAATGTTGCTAAGCTATGTATATTGTTTCACGACCATTGCTTGACTTCAAATCGACATACTTGTTTGCTGCCAACATTCTATGTTCTGTTCCGACTCAATATGCATTTTATGGACATAAAATTGTATTAAATAAATGTTGAATTTTAAATTTTTTTTTAAAGTTTGCATTATCGATTGCAAATTATAAATATTATTTTTAGATTTTGTTCATTGTACCTAATTAAATTAAAAAACAATTTTTTTGTTTGATTTCCATGGTGCATTTTTTTTGGCTTTACTTAAGGGATAAGGGAAACTTTGAAATTGCTTTGATTACATTGCTTGGTTTATTTGCTTTTCGAAACAAATAGTTTTAGTTTCACAAGAAAAATTAATAAAAAAGTAATAAAACTCTTGTTTTTATTTTTCATTTAATTTTTATTAAAAAGAAACCTTTTTACTTTGAATTCTACTTAAGAACTAACTTTTTAATTTTTTAGATTTTTTACAACAGACAATTTCTTTTTCTTATAACTTACAATTACAAAATTTCTTATTCTAAATTAAATTTATGTCATTTTCTGTTATCGCAATATATTATATATTTTATATGAATCATTATAAAATATATATTATATATTTTATAAAGTTGCAAAGCAAATCAATTAATATTGGAGTAGGTCATAATTTTAAAATAAGAATTTCTTTTTAGATCATTACAAAACAAAAACGTTCGAAATTGTTTTGTAATCTGATTTAAAATTTTAATAATATTTTAGTTTAAAGAAAAAAAATGCTTATCAGCAAAATTTGTTAAGTGTTTATTGAAATTTATTAGGGTTAAGAAAATGTGTAAACCATATGTACTATATGTTTACTAAAGGTAGTTAAAAATAAAAAGTAAAAGAAAAGCAAAAATATAAAAGGTCAATTACATTATTCGAATGTAATTGTCGATGGTAAAGAGGTAGTTTTGGGTATTTCATTTATAGAATACTAGCAGATTTACCCGGCGTTGCCCGGAAGCTTGCAAATTGTAAAAACTCAAGCTTCAGCCAATTTTTTGAAATACTACTTTGCTTATAAATGAAGCCACAAAAAATATTTGTGGAGTTCCGTTAACCCATCGTGGCCCAACAGCTTTTTATAGGTTTTTTCATTGCTTTGTTATATATATTAGAAATGATTTAACAGATTAACTTCAAATTTTGTATATGTGTTCTTCTTTGAAAATGAAGTTCAATTTACTAACAGACTTGGAAGTTGTTAACCCCTGTCGACCCGACGATTGTAAAAAAAAAAATTTGTAAGTAAATTACGTCCAATTTCTGAAAGTAGGTACAACTTCTTTGAATTAGGGGAATGCTTAAAAAAATGTTTTGTCGAGTTCTTTTAACCGATTGCGAAACAAAAACTTTAAAAAACAGTTTGAACGATTATCTCTTATTTTTCTATACATGGTGCTTCTTGAGAATTTGGTGCTCCTTGACGATAGAGTTGAGGATGTTAGGTTCCCGGCGAATAATGTTAACTGAATTAAAATGACTATTGGTCAAATGGGGATACTAAGTTTGCCATTATATCATTATACTATGTCAATAGTAGTTATCTTGAATTGCCAACGTTTGAATAAAATATAGTCGATGGTTTAGAAAAGATTTAAAAATTTGCTTTTCAACTTATATTTTGTTTAGTACTCACCTGAAAGTTGTAATACGCTCTTCCTCGTTTTTTTATGATTTGATGAAAGAAATGTAGGCTTAGTTTTTGGAAAAACTGTTTTAAAATACTATGTTTTTCAGCATTATATATAAGAAATTGAATTTTTTGATTTTTAGATTTCATTTGAAGAAAACAGAAAATTTCATTGAATCTTTGTTCAAAACGCACAAACAGGTCAAAACCAAATGTGGGTTTTAATTAAAATGCTGGTACAAAATTTTCAATAAAATACTTTTAATCGTATAAGAAAATAAAATTTATAGAAAACTCCATGGCGTCGTCGTGGAAAACGGGTTAATCGAATTAACTAAAACTTTTTGCAGCCTCTCTTTAGACTGCAAAATCAACCTGTAAAATTGGACACAAATCGAAAACACAAAATTTTTTGAAAGTCCGCCAGGCCGAAATGGGTTAAATTATTCGAACCAAATTTATACAACAAATTTCGGTTGCTAAGAGGAACATTTGTGCAAAATTTCAAGTCAATTTGTCAAACGGTTTTGACTCGAAATCAAAAACATTGAAAAAACTTCTTTGCGCCCTCGTGCCCAAACGGGTTAACCGAACTCAACAAAAATTTGTGCCAGACTCTATTGTCGACTGCGAAACCACCTTGTAAAATTGGACACAAATCGGAAATACAAAATTTTTTGGAAGCCCGCCACGTCGAAATGGGTTAAATTATTCCAACCAAATTTATACAACTAATTCCGTTTGCTAAGAGGAAGATTTGTGCAAAATTTCAAGTCAATCGGTCAAACTTTTTCGGCTCGACATCAAAAAAACGAAAAAGCTTAAAACGGCTCTGAAGCCGCAACCTGTTGACTTATAAAAATGCGACATAGCCTATGTCACCCCCCGGACTCCCAAAATTATTCCTCTAAAATTTGTTGTCAATCGGACCAGTGGTTTTCACGTGAATCCTGGACAAACAAACAAACAAACAAATTTTCTTCTTTATATATTAGATATAACTCCATGCCTCTTAAACTGAGGCTCCGACGAAGCTATTATTTTAGCAACTTTAATTTTTTTATGAAAAAATTTAATTTTTATTAGTATTGCGAATATTACGATAATTGAAAATGATATTACACAGAAAAAAATATAATTAAAAATATTTAAAATTTTAAGGTTGTCTGTTATTTCTTCAATTTTCTTACGATTATTTTCAATTCCAGTTAAATTAAGTTTTTTCAAATTATCTGTTTTATTTTCTATATTTTCTATAATTTTAATATTTGTATATGGATATAATAACATGATCTTCAATTTTAATAAAATTATTATTAAAAGTAAAATTTTCTATTATAATATTACAATTTTCAAATTTAATTAAACTGTTTTTAAAAAGTTTTAAATTATCTTCATTACAATTCTGGGTTATATTCCCTTGAAGATTTTTTACAATAATTAAACCAGGTAAGATTTCTTTAACAACTTTTTCCTTACAATATTTCATACTACAATTGGCTTGTTCTGCCTTTATTAATTTAGTTAAACAATTATCTTCAATTTCTTTTAAATTTTTCTTCAAATTATCTTTTATTGTTACATTATACAAAGTTTTTTCTTCATCTATCAAAAATTCATATTGTGGTAATATTTTTTTATATTTTTTTTCTATTAGAGCGCGAATTTGTCTTAAGATTACTGTTGTTTTGGTATTTTTTGTGTCTTTTTATGTGGGATTTGTAGTATTTGTATCCGGTGTCTGTAATAATGTGATCGTTATCTAGATTTTGTGCATTTATTATCCTAAACTTAGCATGATTTTTACATTTGTGATTATTGTTGGAAGTAAAATGTATTTCAATATTTTCATTTTTAAGGAATTCTTGGAAGGGGATTGCTTTTAGACCTAGTTCATTGTCTACTATAAGTTTTTTAAAGTTTCCAACAACAGAGATATATTGCGTGATCGCTCTCTTGAATTCTGTCCATGTTCTACCTGAAATTCTGATAGCTTGCGCGTATTTAGAAAATTTGTCTATTACTGTCAAAAATAAAGATTTGTCGAGACTATAAAAAACGTCTGCATGTACTATTTCTAAAGGACTATTGGGAGTTTCGGTTATTTTATAACTTTGTTTCACAGGTTTTCTGTCATATTTTTCTAAGTTGCATATTTTGCAATTATTTATAAATTTTGTAATTCTATCTTTTAATTGAGGATTATATATCTCATCTCTTAATTGTGCAAAATTTTCATTTATGCCTCTATGATTATTTTTGAGATGTTGTCTTTCTATAATTTCAGTGAGTTCGTTCTCGTCTGCTATATCTCTGAGTAAATTTTTGCATTTTATTATTTTGAAATCAATATTATTATTATTTCTATTAAAGGTATTATTCAGTACAGTACGGAAATCACTATAAAATGTCTCGTCGTCTATTATTATTGCGTTTGTCTTGTTTTGATCGAAATGATTTTTCACAATGGTAATTACAGTATCTTTGTCCAAAGTTTTCGCGTAAATAATTTTTCTTTCTGATTTAAATATTTTAGAGGTTTTTATTTTAAGAGATCCAGAAGCAATTTTTTTTATTATTATTTGTCTTTTATAAATGTTAATTGGAGAATTCGATTCTAAAATTAAAGATTCAGTTTCATTTAAATTTTCATTAAAAAGGTTTGCTGTGACTCTTGAAAGAGCGTCCGCGTTACCATTTTCGACACCTTTTTTATATCTGATCGTATAGTCGAACTCTGATAATTTTAGTCTCCATCGTACTAATTTGGAATTTGGCTCTTTAATAGAAAATAGCCACTTCAAAGGTTTATGATCGGTTTCGATTACGAATTTCCTGCCAAAGAGATATGGGCGGAAATATTGCGTTGCCCATACGATGGCTAGCAATTCCTTCTCGGTTGTGTTATAATGCTGCTCGTGATCATTGAGCGTTCTACTAGCATAGCAAATTGGATGATATTTTTGAGAAAGGACAGCGCCAAGTGCAAAATTACTTGCATCGGTTTGTAATATAAATTCTTCTATAAAATCGGGATAATGTAAGATTGGGTCGTTAATTAGTAGGGTTTTTAAAGTTTCAAAACTTGCTTGGTACTCTTGGTCATCTATGTTCATTTTAATATCCTTTTTTAAATATTTAGTCATAGGTTTAGCTATTTTCGAGTAATCTTTGATAAATTTTCTATAGTATCCGGCAAGTCCAAGAAATTGTTTAATTTCTTTTGGTGTTTTAGGTAAAGGAAATTTTTGTACGCAAATTATTTTTTTCGGATTTGGTTTAATACCTTCATTGGTAACAATATGTCCAGGAAATTCAGCTTCGTGTTTTAAAAATTCTGATTTATCTAATTGTATTTTCAGATTTGCATCTTTTAATCTCTGAAATATTTTTGTTATAGACTCCATATGCTCTTGCAAAGAAGTCGAAAATATTATAATGTCGTCGAGATACACTAAACAAATTTTGTTTATGTACTCGTACAAGACATCATTCATCAGTCGTTGGAAGGTTGCCGGAGCTGTCTTCAGTCCAAAAGGCATACGAAGAAATTCGTAATGTCCTCCTTCGACACTAAAAGCGGTTTTATGTACGTCTTTTTCAGAAATTTCTATTTGATGAAACCCTTTCGCTAAGTCCAGTATTGTGAAATATTGACATCTCCCTAGTTTTTCCAATATTTCGTCCATATTTGGTATGGGGTACTTATCATCTATCGTTACCTTATTCAACTTTCGGTAATCGATAACAAGTCTCCATTTGCTTTTACCACTTGCGTCCGTCTTTTTCGGCACAACCCATACTAGTGCAGAGTACGGAGATCGACTTGGTCTAATGATTTTATTGTCTAACATTTCTTTAATCTGGTTTTGTACTTCACTCTTGTGAATATATGGGTATCTATAAGTTCTAACTGCTATTGGAGCATGATCAGTAGTTCTAATTTCATGTTTAATAGCGTTTGTAAAAGATAATTTAGAGTTTTCTTGATAAAATAGGTTTGCAAATTTCTTTATGACTCTAATAAGTCTTTCATTTTCTTCTGAGTTAAGATGGGTAGTACGAATTTGTTCAAGGAGCGGTTTATAAGGTTTATTTTCAATTATTTTAAAATTTTCGTGATTGACTACTTCCGTTAATATTTGATCATGTTGAAACTCTGAAGGATTGTCGATTTTTAATTGTACTTCATTATTCTCTACGTCATAAATACCTTCTTTTATTATTGTTTTTCCGTCCAAAGTCTTAGTTTCGTTCACAAAAATGAGTCCGTCTTTCTGTTGGACTGATAGTTTGATATTTTTTTGTTCGTCGAAATCAAACAACAGAGGAATTAAGTTTTGGTTGATTTCTAATGTATTTTTACTATGGTCGATTTTTGCGTTAAATCGTTTTAAAATATCATTTCCTATAATTCCATCATATTTATCGTGGAATTTGCAAACTAAAAAGTCTATCTTTTCGTTTGTATCTCCTAACTCGAGAAAAAGAGGTATGCGCACTTTTTGCGACGTAATTATTTTGTGTTGTAGAGTTTTTAAGGTAATATTATTACTTGATATTTTACATTTTGGATGGCAGATACCAGGGTTAATGATTGAACTTGTTGCTCCAGTATCAATTATAAATTTGAGGGGAAGTAGTTTAGATTTAACTATTATACAGGGTAGTTGGTTTTCGAGGCTGTCGATTGAAAATTCTGTACTTCGTTGTGACATACATCCATAGGTTCTGGTGAGTTATTTCGACCTCGATGATTGTCATTAATATTATTGCCTCTGTAAGGGTTAGGTTTGTCTCTGATACTGTTATTATTATTATTATTATTATAAGTATTGGGATTGAAATTATTAGACCTTGAATATGTACCATTATTATAGCTACTGGTTCCATAGTTAATTGGCATTGGTCTATTAAATTGCTGACTGTTATTCTGTCGGTTAAAATTATTGTTACCATTATATTGTTGATAACTATTGTTATTTTGTCTATAGTTGTTGTTATTTTGTCTATAGTTATTGTTATTTATTACCATTATTTTGTTGATAATTATTATTATTATTATTTTGTTTGTTATTGTTATTTTGTCGATAACTGTTATTATTATTGTTATACTATGTATTATTGTTATATGTCTTCTGTTATTATTATTAACATTACCGTTATTGCGATTGGGTAATGCATTAGTATGTCTTGAATTGGAAAATCTTTGGTTGTTATTTCTATCTTGAGGACCTTGAGTTAAATATGCGTGACCTGCTTCGTAGACCATATTCATAGCTTCTTCTAAACTTGCAGGGTCTTTACAAAATAATAATGTTTTCATAGGTTCAGGAACTTTACTCTTGAAAATATTGAGTGCGGCTCTTGAATTATTTTTAGTCCATTCAAAACTTTCAATATTATTACCCAAGACATGAAGCGTTTTAGTATTGAGTCTACGTAATTTTCTTTTTAATTTTTCGTAAAATTCTAAAATAGTTGTTCTACAGGTGACGGCTCGTAACTCGTCAAAAATTTCTTCAATACTTAACCTATCTCCAAAATTATTTCTTAGTACTGTTTTAATGTCACGCCAATCTATAGCATGACTATTTATTAAGATTGCTTCCCTCGCTTTTGATTTTAATTTACCCTTAATAGTATCGTAAAAAACTAATTTGGATATTTCATTATATTCGGACAACAATGGATATATTCTATCTACCGAATCAATAAAAATTTGTAAGTCCTTAGTGTTACCATGGAATTCTGGTAATCTATCTAAGTATGTTAAGGGTTCTATAGTAATAGAGCGTTCAGCTGGTGCGGGTGCTGGAGGGGGTGTTGCCATAATGAAAAAATTTAAAATTTAATTGAACCCAAAAAAAAAGAGAAAAAAAAAAATAAATTTGTAACCTTGTGGTGTAACTATGTTTGTATTATGTTAAAGTAGTATGTATGAATACTTTGTAAATATTATGTTATGTATTGTGAGATTTAATGGTTATATAATTTAAAAAAAAATGGATATTTGAAATGAAATTATTAAAATATATTATTAATTTTTTTGATAGATTAAAGATAATATTTTTGCTTGATTTTTTTTGTAAATAATTTTATAAAAATTTATTAAATGTATAAATAATATAATTCAATGATTGTATTAATAAAAATTTATTAAGCGAGCAAAAAATTATTAGATACTTAAAAACACAATTAAATTTTTTACATTCAAATTAAAATATATAAATTCAATAGATTCAAATTAAAATGTAATTTTTTCTTTTCTTACTTAGTTTTTGTTATTAATTTATTTATCTAATTTTGTAAATACTTTTATAAAAATTTATTAAATTATACTATTTAAATATATTGATTGTATACATAACGAGGAAGATTATAGTTGCCCTTGTCAACTTTTAGATACCCGTGCATACCCACTATGGTGTATAAAATAACCGTAATTTACTTCCCTTATACATTTAATTCATTACTCCATAATTTTAACGTAAAAAAAAAAAAAAATCACAAAATAAAAAACATAATTTTCATTCTGTGTCCCATAACTCTAGATTAAAAAAAAAAAAAAAAAAAATTAACAAAAAAAAAAAAAAAATCACAAAAAAATAAACAAAATTTTCATTCATTGTCCCGTATAACTTTAGCTTAAAAAAAAAACAAAAAAAAAATGGACCACCCTAAAATTCCGATGGTCCGAGTGATGTCCAACTTTGCCAACTAACTTGCCCTATTACTTTACCTGCCCAATTTTAATTTTAACCTTGTAGCTTCATTAGATTCACAGTTATTGAATCGAAAACTTTGTATGGCAGCCCCCCAAAATGGGGCCGTAACATTTTTAAACTTCATATAAGTGCTCGATTCATTATATAAATAACCGTGTGTAATTTTTATCGTCGTAGTATAATTAGTTTTGAAGAAATTCATATTGGTGCAAATAAGTTGTATGGCAGCCCCCCGAAAATGGGGCCCTAACATTTTGAAACTTCATATAAGTGCTCGATTCATTATATAACTAACCGTGTGTAATTTTCAGCCTCGTAGTATAATTAGTTTTGAAGAAATTCATATTGGTGCAAAGAAGTTGTATGGCAGCCCCCCGAAAATGGGGCCCTAACATTTTGAAACTTCATATAAGTGCTCGATTTATTATATAACTAACCGTGTGTAATTTTCATCTGCGTAGTATAATTAGTTTTGAAGAAATTGATATTGGTGCAAAGAAGTTGTATGGCAGCCCCCCGAAAATGGGGCCCTAATATTTTGAAACTTCATATAAGTGCCGGAGTCATTATAAAACTAACCGTGTGTAATTTTCATCCCCGTAGTATAATTAGTTTTGAAGAAATTCATATTGGTGCAAAAAAGTTGTATGGCAGCTCCCCGAAGCCTTGGTCCAACAATTTTAACCAAAAACAATAGGGAACCTAGAAATTGTCTAAAAATGACTCTAGCTCTTTTAGTTTTTGAGTTATCGTGCTGACACACGGACAGACGGACGGACAGACACACATAGCTAGATCGACTAATTTTTCGATTCTGAGCCGATACGTACCCTTGACACTATATCTAGCTCGTCTAGATCGATGCGTTAAAAACGGAGGAGCAATTTTAATATACCCGATGTCATATATGTATGCACGGGTATAAAAATTTATTGAGCAAGCAATTATTATGTTATAATATATTATTAATTTAATTTATCTCTAACATGACAAATTTAAATTTATATTTTTCGTTATCGAATTTTTGCAATACAAAAATAAGAGAAAAAAAAAATTTAAGCACTTATGTTGTCTAAAAATTTGTAGGATAAAAAAAAGTAATTTTACAGTACCTTAAATTGGTTGATTTGATTGACTTTCCTTATAAGTGGTGATTGGATGACTTGGTGATTGACTTGAATCTTGAATACTGCAACTTTTACAGGATCACAGGAGCTTTTGAACTACGGGAACACAGGAAACAACAGGAGCACAGAGAATTTTATATATGTTGACGTTTTGTTTTTATATTGTTTTAAAAATTTTTTATTTATTATATTGTTTTTTTTTTTAAACAATTTATTGAATTTTTCTTTTAAACTTTTATATTGTTTTAAATTTTTTTTATTTATATTGTTTTTTTTTTTAAACAATTTATTATATTGTTTTAAAATTTGTTTTATTTATTATAATGTTTTTTTTTTAAACTTTTGTATTTTTTTGTTTTTTGAGGATTATTAATTATAATTCGTATTTTAACTAATAAAATCCCTTTATCCTCGTCACCAGTTTTAGTTTCACAAGAAAAATTAATAAAAAAGTAATAAAACTTTTGTTTTTATTTTTCATTTAATTTTTATTAAAAAGAAACATTTTTACTTTGAATTCTACTTAAGAACTAACTTTTTAATTTTTTAGATTTTTTACAACAGACAATTTCTTTTTCTTTGTAAAAATGCTTTTTAGCATTTTTACTTACAATTACAAAATTTCTTATTCTAAATTAAATTTATGTCATTTTCTGTTATCGCAATATATTATATATTTTATATGAATCATTATAAAATAATATTATATATTTTATAATGTTGCAAAGCAAATCAATTAATATTGGAGTAGGTCATAATTTTAAAATAAGAATTTCTTTTTAGATCATATTACAAAACAAAAACGTTCGAAATTGTTTTGTAATCTGATTTAAAATTTTAATAATATTTTAGTTTAAAGAAAGAAAATGCTTATCAGCAAAATTTGTTAAGTGTTTATTGAAATTTATTAGGGTTAAGAAAATGTGTAAACCATATGTACTATATGTTTACTAAAGGTAGTTAAAAATAAAAAGTAAAAGAAAAGCAAAAATATAAAAGGTCAATTACATTATTCGAATGTAATTGTCGATGGTAAAGAGGTAGTTTTGGGTATTTCATTTATAGAATATATAACTACAAATCAAGCAACGCAACAAAGCGTATATTGGGCCGTCGATGTTTTTTAGTTTTTCCTTGAAAATAATAAAGACCTTCTACAGTAATGTTACTGTGAAGCATTGTCTTAATTTTGAGTATCAAAAAGTTTTACTATTTATATAAAATTTTCTAGAAAATGTACTGTGAGTTTTAAGAGCAGAAATGAACTAATTTATAAACATTTAAAATAATTTAAATTCATAAAAAAATTTTATTTATTTTTGTTTTTGCTTTTTTTTTATTAAAAGAAATAAAATATTTTTTTGCCTGCTTATGATAATTTATGATATTTTATTTTCTAAAATAAAACACATCCAACAAAAGATTAATATTTGATTTTTTTATAATTGAACACATCTAACAAAACACATTTTATTGAATGCGTTTGTTACACCTCATTTCCTGGACAAATATATTAATATTATTATATATGCATGATAGCATCTGACCAATGGCGTAGTGGTAAAAACGCCGCCATTCATGTGGAAGGTCTCGGGCTCAAACCCCGGTCAGATCATATCTAATAAAAAAAATATCGTAAAATTTTATAATTATATCGTAATAGTTTATATCGTAATATAAAATAAGATTTAATAAAAATATATAAATAATTCTTGTGTAAGATTATTATAAATAGATGGCGCACAAAGTTAACATTTGTGCATTTATATTTCATAACCTTATACAATAGGTACAGCCAAGTAATCAAGGGCTTACTGAATATTATGATTAAAGAAACTGAAGTTAAGTTAAAAATAAACTTGGTGAATGCCCTATACTCCTTAAAGGAGTGTGAAAAGGAATAAAAAATTTTTCGCATGATAGCATTTAATTTGATCCCTTATAATTCTGATATATTATTATGAAATAGGTAAAAAGGTATATTAACTTTGGTATGGTGTTTGTAACCACCTTAAGGAATCCAGCTAGATATGGAAAAGTATATATTTTTGTGATCAGCATGATCTCCTGAGACGATGTCCGTCCTTCCGCCTTCCGTAGGCACGACAACTCAAAAACTAACGGTTACTAGTACTGAAAGTACTGCGGGGATTGGATATGGTTGGGTTGGCCCATATGTTGTGATTTTGGAACTTTAGATCGGTTTAAGGATTTACGAACATACATAAAAAATCACGATAACTCAACAATTAATGACGCTATCTTAAATTTGTGCAGCAGGTTACTAGCAATGAAACTACGGCGGTGATTGGTCGAGTACGGTCGAGATCAGACCATGGGTTAGGATCCTAGAAGCTTTTGATCGGATTTAGGCCTAACAAGCATAATTCCGAAACCAACGACGATATTACTTTCAAATTTGGTCCTTAGTATCTTTGAAATTTGAAATCAATTGAAGTTGTGATTCCGGGATCACCCACAACAATTCCGAAGACCTTTAAACATATCTTCGAAATTAATAAAGATAATAATTTGAAACAAATGTAGAAGCTTCAAATTTGATACAAGAATATATGTGCTTTTACTATTTCCTGCGTGTCCCCGAAATGTGGTCTTCATTGAGAGGAGTGATACCTCTCTTCAGATACCTCTCTTGGACCTCCCAAGGTTTAAAAGCTTGTCATAGAAGTTAATAAAAATAGTAACTTAAAATAAAGATAAAACTTTCCAATTTTGTATAATGGTTAACTAGCAATGAAAGTACGGCGAGGATCGCATATGGGAAAATCGTTCTGGAACTCTATATCGGTTCAAAGTTTAACGATATATCCTAGAAGATAACTTAAAAACTAATGATGCTATATTGATGAAATTTACACCATGATTATACTATTTTTTATTGGTTGTGTAAATATTTAGAAAATGTGATATTTTAAAAACTCTTGGTTTTTTTCTTTACTTGCTTTATTTTGTATGAATACTAAGATATAAAAAGAAGCACAAGGTTAGGGAATTCCATGACTTAATAAGAGTTTAATAGTAAAATCAAATCAATTAAACAAAAAAAGTTTTGTTGATACCACTAGAGTGCCTGCTCTAGGTTAAGTTTAAAGTAGATGGTCGGCCGCCAACTATCAAATCAAACCAACCTTGAACGTCTACCTAAAAGCAAATCTGTAGTCAGTTTGATATTTTGAATTAAGTAAAATGAGCGTAAAGTAATGTGTACGCCAAAATCAAATCAAATAGATGTCAATTCTACAAATTTTTACAGATTAAATTTTTAATATTCATTGAAAGTTTGAATGAAGGAAACGTCAATATGTAAGTTGAGAATAAATATTTTTTGGTTTTAAATTTTATTTGTAATATATTTTAATATTTTATTCAGGAAAAAATGGACAAAAAGTTTATGAAAGCTTTTGATTGAAATGGAAAAAATGAAAAATACGACGAATGTAAGTTTCCCAAGATCTTAAATAAATTTTTCAATTTGTGGGACTTACAAAAGAATCATAAGAAGGAGTAATAAAGGTAGCGGTAATGCTACTTATTGGGAATTTTTCAATTTGTTTGATGAGATTTATGAATCTCGTCACAGTATTAATCCACCTTCAAATTTATTAACAAGCTCGTCATCGTGCTACATCGAAGATGACCATAATATTGAAAATGATTTGGAAATTCCAGTACCTCGCAAACAAAGAAAATTAACAGCCTGAAATTTCAAAAAGAACAGGCAAAAAAGGATGAAGAAAGACATCAGGACTTATTAAAAGTGGAACAGGAAAAAATAAAGTTGGAAGAAAGGCGTTTGACAGTATTAGAGTCGATAAAAGATATCCTACAAAAAATTATGGATCAAAATAATTATTAAGTTTTTTTTTTTTTTTTTTTTTTTTTATTTTTTTTTAAGCGCTAACTGTTCAACTGTTAGGCTTATAAGCCTGTCTATACCGTAGGTACATGTTGGAACAGGGGGTCATATTATATTCGTGTTATTAGAATTGGTCTTATTGAATTCCACATACAATTTAAACATGAGATAGTACTAGGCCTTATAACATGTAGAAACGTCTTAGATTTTCAATATTTACAATTCTATTTTTTGTTTATATTGTAATATTTTATATTTTAATTATATGGTATTCTATATCTGCGAGTTATATTATTTTAATTAAATTATTTGTTTATATTTTGCATTTGTTTATATTTTTATATTAAAGTATTTTTTATTAAAGATTTATAATTATTAATTATTGATTATGCCATTAATTTGAACCCAATGGCGAATGGTAGCTGAGTCGAGTCGAAAACCAGAAAAGTTTTTTCACTTTCACTAGAATTCGAACCCGGGCCCTTCTGCATGAAAGGTCGGCACTTAACCACTGTGCCACCCAGCTGTTTCAATTTTTAATAATTATTTAAAATTAAATAGTATTAAAAATAATACATATAATTTTTAATACTATTTAATTTTTAAGTTTTTAATAGGCTTTGTTTAAAATCAATTTTCTTGTTTTAAACATATTTAGTTTTGCCATAACTTTATGTTATTTTTTATATCTAAATATAATAAAAGACAAACTGCTGCTGCTGCTGATGACTAGCGTGCCCTATATTATGTTAAGTGTTATTAACACATGTAACATACTTATAATTACTTAAATGTAAATTACGAACAGAAAAAAATTAAAACGTATAAGAAATCTGTTAACAGATAGATACAGAAAATTATAATTAAAACTTATAAAGGTATTTTTAGATACAGAAAGTTACAATAAAAACGTATAAAGCTATTTTTTACATTTCAGTATGTATACTTTTATTTTAATATCACTTACAGTTTTTATTTGTAGTTTTTATTTTTTATAAGGGAAAAAAAATCAAAACGTATAAAAAGTCTGCTAGAAAATACATACATCTAAATATAATAAAAGACAAATTGATGCTGCTGTTGCATTATGTTAATGTTAAGTGTTATTCACACATGTAACATACTCCTAATTACAAATCCTTACATACAAAAGAGAAAGAAAAAATGAAACTGATAAAATGTAAATTATGAACAGAAAAAAATTAAAATTTATTAGAAATCTGTTAACAGGTAGATACAGAAAATTATAATTAAAACTTATAAAGCTATTTTTTACATTTCAGTATGTATACTTCTATTTTATTATCACTTACAGAACTAAAACAAACTATTATAATGTTAACTTAATGTTTTTTAGGTAACGAATTTCCTTTAATTAATTCTGTAGCGCAATAGTAGGAGAAACAAGTGATGAAAAAAACCAAGGGTTTTTAAAAAAGCACATTTTCAAAATAATATAGTTTATTCATACTGAGTATTTTATCGAAATATAATGTTGAAACTTCAATGTTAACGTTTAATTTAGGACATATATACGTTCGTGACTAAGTTACTACTTTTTTATAAAAACAGTAATTTTTTTAATTTTTAAATCCTAATAGCCCCTCTATGAGGAAGGTTGCCCAATTCCTCAAGGATCTAATCCTCACTACTCCCCTTCCCCCAACTTTTTTAGGTTCAAGGAATTAAATTGTGAATTCTACCAAAATTTGGAATTTTATTTAGAATTTTACTATATAAGCAAAAATGGTTAAAACTGAAAGGCACTTTCTTCAATTTAAAGAACCGCTTTTAAATTTAAGAAAATCCTTTAACAATTGTTAAAGTATAATGTTGGACCTTCAAATTTTGTATATTAACAAAAAAAAATTTGAAAAGGTATTCAAGGTACAGGTGTTTAAAAATAGCAAAATTTAAATTTTCGAGCTCTTATAGCTGGTAAACAGGAGACGTGACAAAAAAATTTTGTTAACCGACTCCTACTAATTTCTAAGGATCTAACAACTCCCTTACTCCCCTAATTTCAAGACCCTAGCTTGGACCGTATAGAAGATATTTATAGCCAAAAATTTTGCAAAAATTGAGTTTTGTATAATGGTAAATTTTAGTACCGTATAGCAGCCCTAAACATTTGTCTTTGAAAAATTTATAAAGTTTATAAAACCAGCTATCTTTTGCCGATTGAAAATACACCTAATAGAACTCTTGTTATAACAATTTTAATATAGAGCTTTTTCCAACTTTGGGGGGCTACAGCTCCGTAACGGGTGGGACTACAAAAAAAAATTTTTAATACCTATTCGTGGTTAAAATTTCTTTAATCTATTTCAAACGATGTAAAAGTTTTTGTAAACATACGGACAGACGGACGGACAGAGTGAAACTATAAAGGCACATTTTTACAAAATTTTTTGAAAATGTGCTAAAAAGAATATATATAAAAAGAGAAATTAAAAGTATACCTGTCGTCCGACAGGCTTTTTTATTAGTACATATATAAGTTTTTAAATTCTGAAAATAATGTATAAGTTAAAAAAAAAAAAAATTGTTTGTACCTTGAATGTGCCATTTTATTTTGTTTTAAAATTCTGATTGTGTTTATTGTTAAATTAAAAGAAAAATTGAAAAAAAAATATGAGTTAAATAACAAAGCTAATCCCTGATCGCTTTCGCTTCTTCATTATTTACAAAACTGTTGTGATCGTCACTTGCATCATTAAAACTTAAACTGGTATTGGAATTTTAATCATCTATATTCTATTTCATTATCGGTTGATGGTAATCCATTTTTTTTTGTGATCTATGATCAAATTATGCAACACAACAAAAGACATAGCTTATGTTTTCCGTATCCACCTTTTTTAAAAATTCTGAACATCCCTTTAAGTCCATCAAACGCTTGTTCTAAGGAGCATCGAGTGAAACTATGGATATAATTATTTTCCAATAATTTTCTTTTCCCTGTTTTTAACTGATTTCCAAGTAAACTGTTTTCCCACACAAGTGCGTCATGACAACTTTTTGGGTAGCCAAAGAAGATATCTATAAATTTCAAAGAGCTGTCGCAAATACCCTAAAATAATTAATATCATTTAAGTATTTAATATCATTTTAATTCAAATACGAAAGCATAATATATGTTTATATATAGTATATACACTTTCATTACCTGTAATATAATTGAGTGAAATTTTTTTTTGTTATAATAGCTAATTGCATCTTTAGCTGGATTAATAATAGGTATGTGACATCCGTCCACACAACCTATAACGAAAGGGAATGGATTTTTTCTTAAATTTGGGAAACCCATGGAGCATTTTTGTTGTTTTTCCATAGTCATCTTATATAATCTTTTTTCATACTGCATAAAATTTTTGTAACGCTTATGATATTTCTAAATACTGCACCGTTTCCTACGTTGAATAAGTTTGAAATTTCTCTGTAGGTGTTGTACAAAGCTAAATCTAAATTTATCTTACAACGTCCTCTTTTGGCCTGTTTCCACGCAGGTCGTAACTCTTGTAACAATAACTTCAAAATATATACTTTTAACGTTATAAATAGAGATACATTTATTTATTTCATTTACCATAAATGTACGTTTTCCCATTCGGAAATGGCTTTTAAAAACCTTATCACTAAACTCGTTAATAGGTTTTAAAAATCCTTTTGATTTCTGTATAAATTTTTTTTTTTTTTGAAGAAAAATTTATTTGTTCCTTCCTTTTTTTTTGTATATTTCTAATATTTTGGTAACAAAGGTTTTGGTTCGAATTCTAGTGAAAGTGAAAAAACTTTTCTGGTTTTCGACTCGCCTCAGCTACCATTCGCCATTGGGTTCAAATAAATGGCTTATTCAATAATTAATAATAATAAATCCTTAATAAAAAATACTGTAATATAACAATATAAACAGAAACGGTATGACCGATTGACTTGAAATTTTGCACAAATTTTCCTCTTAGAAACCGTAATTAATTTTATAAAATTGGTTGGAATGAATTAACCCATTTCGATCCGGCGGGTTTGTATTTTGTATTTCCGATTTGTGTCCAATTTTACACAGTGATAGACAGCCACTGTGGAATATGAATCATATCTGATGGACCGGTTTTATGAATAGATCAAGAAATAACAGGCCATACAACGGTCCTTCACGGAATTACGTGACGGAATTACAACGAAGCGAAATCCGAGGTAAAATTATAAATCTCTATCCAGACTACAAAACAATAACAATTATGGAAAGCAATCTGCATAAGTCAAGAACAACCCTAAATTGATGGAAGTTACTGAATGAGCTGCGAGAAACCAATGCAGTAAAAATATACTGGATCTCGTCACATTGAGGTTTTTTTGGCAATGAAAAAGCAGATGTCATTTCATCAAGAGAACATAGAGTGGACATAGAGTTAATAAACTCTCCAACCCGTTAGTAAAACAAAGATTTGGGCCAAAACTTTGGCGAAAAAGGCAATTACTTCACAGGTTCAATACCGGAGAGGCAGAGGCTGTGGACGGAAGACGGAAATGGTTCTTCACATTCTATGCCAATGCGAAGCGCTAATAAACCGAAAATTGAGGATTTTAGGAGGAAGATACCGAAAAGACTTCAATATTGTGAAAGAATCACACCAGGAAAGGTTAATCGAATTCATGAAAAGTCTTATATGGCTCAACGAGGCGTTGTAAAACTACGAGCTGCTTCAAGAGCAGCCGTAAACAGCGAGCCGCTGAAATGATAGTTTTCATTTTTGATAGCAAGTATTTTTTTTTTAAATTAAAGTTTTTGTATTTGCGTAATTTAGTTAGACGGAAATGAAATTGACAACTTTGTTTAGGTTTCAAGATTTTTTGTTTATTTTCTTAAATTAGTTTTATTTTCCGGTTTTGTTATTAGGTTTTTGATATTAGATTCAAAATTAAAACATAGTTTATTTGCTGGTTGTAAAATAATAAAACAATACAAAAATATATTAGGTTTTCAGTAAAAAATACCAAAAATTTATTGTTTATATTTTATTATTGAAAAACAAAAAGTATTTTCAAAAGACTTTGTAAAAATGTGCCCACGAAACTATACTCTGTCCCGTCCGTTCATCTCGTATGTTTATAAAAACTGTTACATCTTAACTCTGTTAAGAAATTTTAACTATGGGTAGAAATTATAAAAAAAATAATTTCATGAAAAAACTTTTTTCTGTAGCTCCATCCCCACCCGTTACGGAACTGCAACCCCTTCAGAGTCAGAAAAAGCCCTATATTTAAATTGTTACAACAATAGTTATGTTAGATATATTTGCAATCTAAAAACGGTAAAAGGCAGCTTTTCTTTATTAGCTTTATACAATTTTTAAAGGCAAATGTATCTATGGCAACCCTCGGTACTAAAATTTATCGATATGCAAAACTCAATTTTTTCAAAATTTTTGTTCCCACATGTCTTCTGAACGGTTCGAGATAAAGTTTTGAAATTTTGGTTGAAGTTGGATCCTAAGAAATTAGAAGTAGTCGGTTAACAAAATAATTTTTTTTTTCACCGACCTGTTTCGGAACTTTAAGGGTCAAAAATTTAAATTTTTCTATTTTTAAACACTTGTAACTTAAGTACCAGTCTAAATTTTATTTAGGGAATATACAAAATTTAAAACCACAACATTGTATTTCAACATATGTTGAAAGATTTTTCTTAAATTTTCATTTAAAATGAAGAAAATGTCTCTAAGTTTTAACCATTTTTGCTTAAATAATATAATTCTAAGTAAAATTCCAAATTTTGGTGGAATTCACAATTTAATTCCAAGAACCTATCAAAATGGTGGGGGGAAAGTGGGTGGTGAAATATCTTCGAGAATCATAATAAGCTAACTTAGTAAAAATTTGGGAACCTGCCCCATTGAAGGGCTCTTAGTTTTTACCATTTTTGCTTAGATAATATAGTTTTTACCCATTTTGAATTCCATGAACCTATCAAAATGGTGGGGGGGCAGGTGGGTGGCGAAGTATCTTGGAGAATCATCATAAGTCTGCTTAATAAAAATTTGGAAACCTGCCCCATTGAAGGGCTATTATTATCTAAAAAATTAAAACATTCTTGTTTTTATAAATCAGTAACTGAGTCCCCAGTGTATATTATTCCAAAAATTAAACGTTAAAATTGAAGCTCCAACATTATATTTCGCACTTAAGTTTTCTTGTGTGTATTAGGATGATACCAAGTATTGATTTCACTATTTAAATTGACTATTTGGATCTACGAGTATACTGACTATATTGACGCTTTCATGTTCACTAAAAAAAAACGCATTTTTATTTTTTACACTACATACTATCCGCTGCAACATATTTTGGAAAAAAAAAAATTCCTGAGCAGAAAAAAAAGTTTTATTTGTTTTTTTGATTGTATTAGTGAACTAAATTTTTAAACTAAAATTTTGGTTTAAAAAATTACTCCAAAAATTTAGTTTATAGACAAGAGGTAATGAAACGAGGGAAAAGTAGTCACGAAACGAAAGAAGAAACGAATCGTGTGGAATGGCCCAATGAACTTATTTATTAAAACAAAAATAATATTTGCAATCAAAAAACAAAACTTGCATTTTTGAAAGAAATACTTGCTATCAAAAGAAAAAGCTTACATTTGAAAGAAAAATACTTGCAATCAAAGTAGAATTCCTTCTTTTTAATGTAAGAAAATAAGGTATAGTTGTCAAATTAATTGTAAACTTGTTTGTTTCGTTTTGCTCTATTGAATACCGTATAAACATCTGTATATTATGTACTTATAATTCAGTACTTCTGTATTAAATATCATAAATTGTTGGAAGTGAATTGGCGGGATAAAATTTTTTACAGATATCTAAAAAATATCTAGAATGTCTTAAAACATATGGATTTTATACCAGGAGTATCTGCAGCACTGAAACATATTGCCTCAATTCAAATTTACAAATATATTTAAAATCATAGCTAAATAAAGTATACAATTAAACAATTTAATTTCTGGATTTAAGATTTACCTTTTCCACATTCCTGACATACATGTTTCTTTTCGCCAGAATGGATAACAATATGAAGCGTAAGTTGCTCTTTTCTTTTAAATGATTTTAAACAAATCTGTAAATTTAAGATTTATCAAATAAATTCAAAAATATATTCTAATTTCTTACATTGCACACATGTGGTCTGTCCGGTATATGAGATAACTTATGTCTGGTTAAATGGTCCTTCCGCTTCAATGCAGCATTACATACATCACAAACAAATCGGCGTTCGACAGCATGCGATATAACATGCTGTTCAATCAAGCTTCGATCAGGATAAGCCATTTGACATTCAGGACAACAGAATAATGTTGAACCATCTAAAGCCTTTGTTTCGCGAATTTCTCCAGGTTTAGGTCTTGGTTTTTTTTCTTTTGGAATTTTTTTCTTTTTGATTTTTTTGGTTCCATTTGCACGACCACTCGTTGTTATATTATTAATGGATGTTGTTGATTCTGGTATATTAGGTAAATGCGGATTATTGTTTTGAACCGACTCTAAACCATTGATATCATTTAGTTGTTCATTATTTGAAACAACTGCATGGTTACTTTGATGTTGTTCTTGTTGCGTTTGCTGATGTTGTTGAGATAGCTGATTTTGATGTTGCTGTTGGTGATGCGTATTACTTAAACCTATGCCAGTTAAGTTTGCGCCGTTTTTAAAAATATCACTTTTAATATTGAAACCCGAACTTGATTGATCTAAATGTCCTAGGCTTGAATTAGGTGATTGAACTTGTGAAGCACCAATGCTAGTTGATTCCTTTTTTATGGTTTCAGAATATTTCAAAAAATGTTGGATTGAAATTGGTAAAGTAGCCGATAACAAATGTGAAGAATAGTCTACAGTGTTTGCCGAGTTAGCTAACGTTTGCCATGATTGATTTACATTTTGCAATATTTGCTGATTAATAACTAAAAATTTGAAGTAACAAGTTAGTAAAACAATTTTTTGAATAAAATTCATCGCAGCTATGTTGAATCAAAGCTTAATCAAGATTCGGAAGAAATATAATTCGAAAATAAAAAATAAACTGAAATGATAAAAAAATAAAATAAAAAACAAAAAATATGTTGAGAATATATTTTTACAAAAACAAACAGCTGATAAAAATTTCTTCAAAATCTTAATAAATTAAAAAAGCATATAAAAATATTAAAAAATATTTTACTGAAATATCTGAATATATATTTCCTTATTAAAAAACGATGTTGTGCTAAAACTAAAAATCGAAATTTAAAGATAATGTTGTTAACATTAAATTTGGCGTTGTAAACAAATTATTTTTTTTTTTTTTTTTAATTATTTTCAATATTATTTTGAATTGAAAATTTTTTTTAATTTCAAAAAACCAATTTATTAATAACGGTTTATAAAATTTAAAAAAAATTCAAATGTTTGTCAAAATGAAATGCCAATTAAAAAAAATTCCGATTGTAAGTCTGTAATCGCAATTCAAAAGCAGCTACAAAAAAAAAAATTAAATTTAATACTAAAAAAATAAAATCAATTTTAAAAATGACATTAGTAAACAATTTTATCGTACTTTAATGAGGAGTAATTCTAAACAACGGAGCTTTTTTTTTATATTAGCAACACATTTTTCAGATTAAAATCTGAAAATGTTATCATAATACATATCATTTTTTCGAACGACAAGATTTAAGAGTACCCCTCAGACAATGTCGACACCGTTCGAATGCCGCGAAAGTCACAAAGTTAAAACATATGAAAATGTATGACTTACAATCTCAACGGCATATAAAATTCAGTCAAAATTTTAAATTTGTTTGAGCTTTTTTTCCGTTGAACAGCATAGATTGTCAGATTTGTATTGTAAAAAAGTAAATCTGTTTCAATAGCATTGAATAAATTTGGGGTCTATAATACTTTACTAAGAAAAAAAATTCCACATAAAAATCCTGAAAAACAAATTTCCTGAATGATTTAAAACGTTGGAAAAAAAATACAGAACAATATAAAGTCTCGGAAAAAAAAATCTATTTGTTTGTGAAATTTGAAATACGTAAAATTAATTCCAACTCTAAAATCCCTCGGATTAAAGATCTGGAATAGCCTTGGTTTG
This sequence comes from Dolichopus griseipennis, assembly GCA_963082915.1. Lineage (NCBI taxonomy): Eukaryota > Metazoa > Arthropoda > Insecta > Diptera > Dolichopodidae > Dolichopus > Dolichopus griseipennis. The sequence goes on along the minus strand of OY720441.1, from coordinate 158,520,314 downwards.
AATTCAACTCTAACATACCTCCTCCTAATTCAATTTAGAATCTTATGATTTTTTTGTTTTCAGGATTTTTTTTCTCGGTTATTATATGTTACATTCGGGATTTTTCAACTCTAAATACATATCATCGAATTTCGAAATCCAAACCTAATACTTAAAGACGGTTTTTTTCACTATTGACAAATAAAAATAATAAGTATAAACATTTTGAAGTTTATTATATTTATGGGTAAAAAAAAAACAAAATAGAACGTTGAAAGAACCGAAATATCCACCATCATTTTGGTCAAGAAGAGAATATTCAACTAGGGTTGGCAAACAACCCAAAATAATGTAGAGGGATGGCATAAATCCTAGAAAAATGTTAATATATATGCACTGATCATAGATTAACAACAAGAGCAAGTTGTTCTAAATACAAGAATAGAATACTTTAAATCGGGGGCGTCTAAAAAAAAACAAAATAAAAAGAGGAAAAAAAGTTTAATTTTATATCAAAACAAGTGAGGGAAAAAAACCAAGGGTTTTTAAAAAGCACATTTTCAAAATTATATACGGTTTCTTACTGAGTATTTTATCATTTATTTTTATAAAAATATATATTATGATAATATTATAATTTTGTTATTTCATTAATAATTAATTATATGACTAATAGTGAAATACTTAGAATACAACCCCAATGCATTCAAGAAAATCTGTTAATAAGTGCAAAATATAATGTTCGAGCTTTAATGTTAACGTTTAATTTTGGAAAAACTTACACTGGTGAATAAGTTACTGTTTTATAAGAACATAAAAGTTTTAATTTTGAAGACCTAGTAGCCCTTCAATGGGGAAGGTTCCAAATTTTTGCTTAGCAAACTTATGATGGATCTGCTCACCCCCCTCCTGTGTTCACCCTTCCATTTTTTTCCGGTTCTAGGAAATCAATTTTGAACTCCAACAAAATTTGGAATTTTACCTAGAATATTATTATCTAACCAAAAATGGTTAAGACTAAGAAACAATTTCTTCAATTTAAAGAGACCCTTTCAAATTTACGAAAATCCTTTAACGTATGTTGAAATATAATGCTGCAGCTGTAAATTTTGCATATTTGTAAAAAAAATTTTAACAGGTGTTAAAGTTACAGGTGGTTGAAAATAGCAAAATTTCAATTTTCGAGCCCTTATAGCTCCTAAACAGGGGGCGTGACAAAAAAAAAATTGTTAACCGACTCCTATTAATTTTGGTGGACCTAACTTCTCCCAAAATATCAAGAGCCTAGGTTGAACCGTTTAGAAGATATATGGGGCCAAAAATTTTGCAAAAGTTGAGTTTAGCTTAATGGTAAATTTTAGTACCGTATGGTAACCCTTTACATTTTAGCCTTATATTTTTGTGAAGCTTATGAAACCAGCTATCTTTTGCCGTTTTCAGATTGAAAATACACTTAACAAAACTCTTGTTATAATAATTTAAAAATAGGGCTTTTTCCAACTTTGGGGGGCTGTAGCTCCGTAACGGGTGGGGCTACAGAAAAAAATTTTTCTACGAAATTATTTTTTTGTAATATCTACCCGTGGTTAAAATTTCTTTACTCTATTTCAAACGATGTAAAAGTTTTTGTAAACATACGGACGGACGGACAAAGTCAAAATTAAGAAAAACCTTTGACACTTATTGAAACTTTCGTTTTGGAGCTTTCAATTTTGTATACAAATAAAAAAAAATTTTGACAGGTATTCAAGTTATAGGTGTTTAAAAGCTAAATTTTTAGCAAAATTTCAATTTTCGACCCCTTACAGCTCCTAAAGAGGGGGCGTGATAAAAAAATTTTGTTAACTGACTCTTACTTATTTCTAAGGATCTAACTTCTCCCAAAATTTCAAGTTTCTAGATTTAGCCGTTCCGAAGTTATGAGGGACCAAAAATTTTGTAAAACTTAGTTTTGAATAACGGTAAATTTTAGTAACCCTATACAATTGGCTTTTAAAAACTTGTAAAGCTTATAAAAACAGCTGTCTGTTACCGTTTTCAGGTTGGAGATATACCTTATAGAACTCTAATTATAACTGTTTAAATATGGGGCTTTTTTTGACTTTGTGGGGCTGTAGCTCCGTAACGGGGGGGGGGGCTACAAAAAAAAGTTTTAACATTAAATTATTTTTATTGCAATACTTACCTACCCATTCCTGATATTTTTTTGTCAATCGTAGGTAAAAAGGGACGGACGGACGGACAGAGTGAAGCTATATAGGCACATTTTTACAAAATTTTTTGAAAATGTGCTAAAAACGTGGAATTTTGATATTATTTAAAAAATTTAGATTAATTTAAACTTATGGTGGCTATTTCTTAAAGTTAACAAAAATAATGTTAAAATTTATTTAGCAGCTTTTTATAAATCACCGAATAGTGCCTATAATACTAATGATTTTTTGGAAACTATAGAAACACAAATGGAGGAGCTCTATGAATTAAATAATCAAAATATAATAATGGGTAACTTTAATATTGATTCGTTAGAAAACTCGATAAAATCGACAAAAATAGCTCAAATAATTAATGATATGGGTTTTAAACAAATTAATAATCAACTTAGAAGAACTTAGAAAAATAGCAAATCGTTAATAGACTATGTGATCAGTGATCACCAATCGCTCGTCAGAAATTTCGGTGAAGATTAATATTAATTTCAAAATCAGGGACCATGAAAGCTTAGTAATTGATATAATTAATACTGAACCACTATAATTTCCAGGGAAGGTTAAAAACAATAAAATATAATATTTCCAGCATTCGGAATTTAATTACAAATTTCTTTCATCCTTCTATGAAAAAGCTAGCATCTTTAGTAATTCTCTTAAAAAAAAGTAAGTAAATTTGTTGTAACAAAAAAAAATTCCAATATCAAGAGTAATGCTGTAACGAATTAACCTTGTTGAAAAATACAGAGTCAATCAATATAAAATTGCGGTTTGGATAAATAATGAAACAGAGTGGAAAAATTACAGAAAAATTAGGAATTTCTACAAATATAAATTAGGGCAAGCGAAAAATTATTATATTAAAAATAAAATTGAAAAGTCGAAAGACGAGAAAAGTAAGTATTAAGTGAATGGTTTTAAACGGCTAGGTGGCACAGTGGTTGAATGCCGACCTTTCATGCGGAAGGGCCCAGGTTCGAATTCTAGTGAAAGTGAAAAAAACTTTTCTGGTTTTCGGCTCGAATCAGCTACCATTCGCCATTGGGTTCAAATTAATGGCATAATCAATAATTAATAATTACATATCTTTAATAAAAAATAATACTTTAATATAACAATATAAACAAATGCAAAATATAAACAAATAATTTAATTAAATAATATAACTCGCAAATATAGAATACCTTTTAGCTCAAATACAAAATATTACAATATAAACAATAATATATTTACAATAGAATTGTAAATATTGAAAATCTAAGACGTTTCTACATGTTATAAGGCCTAGTACTATCTCATGTTTAAATTGTATGTGGAATTCAATAAGACCAATTCTAATAACACGAATATAATATGACCCCCTGTTCCAACATGTACCTATGGTATAAACAGGCTTATTAGCCTAACAGTTTGACATTTAGCGTTAAATAAAAAAAAAAAAAAACAACAATAAAATAGATAACATTAAATATATATTTGCGGAGGGGGTAGTAAATGAAGCTGGTAAAATTGTTGAAAAATTCAATCAATATTTTGCTAATAGTATTGTCGATATTGATTGAATATAAACAAAGTGCATTTAACATTGAATCGCTTAAATTATAAATTAAAAACATGAATAAAAAAAAAATATTAACTTTGTTAACAAAAAACTAATTTTAGAAAACTACGATCTTTAAGACGAAAGTCAACTGGAAATAATACATGTAAGATGTATCACCTTTAATGAATCGTTAGAGACATGTATTTATCCGGATAAATGGTAAGAAAGGTTAGTTATCCCTAAAAGGTTAAAAATTCAAAAAAAATTTAACGAATTTCGATCAATTTATATGATAACATGTATGGCAAAAATCATTGGAAAAATAGTTAATATGCAACTTAATAAGAATCTTGAAAAGAATAATAAAATAACTGAAAATCAATCTGGTTTTCGCAACAACCGTTGTTGTGAAACTTTACTGAAATTAATGATTGCTAATTGGAAAGCTGAGATATATAACAAAAAAGTAATAATTGGTGTCTTCATTGATTTAAAAAGAGCATTTGAAACTGTTGATCGGAAATTGCTACTAAAGAAAATGAAGAAATATAGTGTATGTAATAGTGAATATAAATGGTTTAAGTTATACCTTCATAATAGAAAGAAAACTAGGGTGAATAGGGTGGTGTAATGTTGGGTGGCTATTATTAAAGGTGATAAATCAATACGGTACTGTGTGAATCTATCAGAGGTTGACCTATGACACAGTATAGTTCCGTAATTGATTTGGATAATTTTTAGTGCTTTATCCAATGCACTTTTTCAAACATTTAGGCGTGCTGCGCCGCTATCCAGTGTAGAAATAAATAAACAACTATTTCTTCTGTTGGCAAAGCCAAGAATAACATTGATTTTATTTTACCAAAAACCCTTGGTATTTATACTTTTTTTTTAAATTACAAATACATATAAATTAATTACAATAAAGATTACTAATATTATACAAATTAGTTCTTACATTAAAAATTTGGTTCTAGTTACTTTAACCCAAATTTATTTATATATTGGTATGCTACAAATAATAATTCACATAGTGCATTCCCAAGAACCTCTTTAAGTGGGTCACTATGTATTCTGTACACTCCGTTCATTAACACTAAGAATATACCACACACAATGTAATGCATTGCTTATAATTATTATTAGTAACATATGGTATATTCATATTACGAACGAAATGAAAACAGAAAGAAAAACAAAAATATAGAATGCAATATGATCCTTTAATTTGTAGCATATAATTATTTTAATTATAAGAATTGTCACAATAATGCTTAAACAATTATTTGCGGTGTATCACGGAATACAACTTATTGCAGTATATTATGGAATTGAATGTAGATACACTACACCCTCACCCTTAAGAGAAAAGTTATTTTGTTTTTGAAAGAATAGAAAATAACTTTTTATTTTGTATTTAAGCATTATAGTTTACAAGTACAAATTCTTATTATTTTATTTTTGTTAAAATTATTTTGAAATGTTTTTTTATTTTTAAATGAAAATTTTATTTAAAATTGTATTATTAAAATATTTTGTTTTTTCTTACATTTATCTTTATTTTGATTAATTTTTAAGTAATATTTATCTTAGAGTTAATAAGTAATTTATTTATTTTAATATTATTATTTTCAATAGTAAAATGTTTTTCTTTATAATGTGAAGTACAACTAGTTTAATTTGATATCTCAATTAATTTATAAATAATAAAAAAAAATGTTATTGTATATCTTTAAAAAATTATTATATTTTTTTTTTTTTTTTGTATTACTTAATATTGTGATATTTCAATGTCTTTTAAATTACATAAATTTTTATTTTTATTATTTTTTTTTTTTGCCTTTAAGCAAATAATTTATTATTTATAATTGATGTAGGTTAGTATCGTTAGAATGAAAAAAAAAAACAATACTTTTTATATAATTTCTGTAAATTTCTTTAGCATATTGTTATGTATTTCTTTGGTTTTCCCGTTCATTTCTACAATCGAATTTACGTTATTTTGTTTAATATTTTTGTACGGGCCTTGATAAGGTGTTTGATGTTTTTTTCTATTACCTAACTTAACTAATACTAAATCTCCTACTTTAAAATTTGAAGGGTTGACATTTTCGTCAAATTTTTCCTTCCTATCTATTTTTACTTTATTTATAATCTCTCGTGTTCTATTTATAGATTCACGGAGTCTAACTTTTAATTCATTATTATAATCATCTAAATTATACACAGGATTTTTACTCGTTATAATGTCATTTGGTAAATATGCAATTTTTCCAAATACTAATTCGTATGGTGTGTAAATTGTGTCTATATGTGGTGTCGTATTGTATGCAAAAGTGTAGGAAGGTATCCATTTGTCCCAGTCATTGTCATTTGAAAATGCAAGTAGAAATTCATTTAAAACTCTATGGTTCCGTTCAATTGAACCTAAAGTTTGGTGGTGATATGGAGTTGAAAATTTTTGTTCAATATTAAAACTTTTACAGATATTGTCCATTAATTCATTGTTGAATTCAGTACCTCTATCTGATTTTAATATTTTGAAACATCCTTATTTAAGAATGAATTGTTCTACCAGTGTTTTAGCTACTGTAACGGCTTCTTTTGTTTCCATTGGATAAGCTACTACATATTTTGTCAAGTCACATTGTATTGTTAATATATATCTAAAATTATTAGACATTCTTAACGGTCCGACTGTATCTATAGATACTATTTCAAAACTTGTTGTTGGAGTATCAGTTATCACCATTTTTTCTTTTACGTTTCGTACTTGTTTATTATAAGCACATAGTTTGCAATTAGAAATGTACTTTTTTACCATTTTAGACATGTTTTCCAAATATATCTTTGTTTTAATTTTATGACGGTTTTTCTTATTCCCAAATGCCCTCCGTGTGGTGCATTATGGTATTCATCAATTAATTTATATTGCATAATAGTATCATTTATTTTCTGTGGGGGTATATATATAAGTATGTTAGTGGAAAAGTGATTCATATTATTTTTATTATTCAATATATTTTTCTGCAGATTATTATATAAATTTTTAAATTCCATTTTCGGAATATACTGGAATATATCATCAGTATCACTTAATGCAAGCTTGCTTATTTTTAATTTGTATATTTCAGATAATAGCTTCTCAACTGTCGAAACGGATTTCGCATGATTATCACTACATCTTACTAATACTTCATTTTTAATTTTATTTATTTTAGGTACCTTACAATTTGAATCAACTATAAATTTTAATTTTATTAAATTTTTGACGTCAGATATGGATGTACAGTCCCAGATATGAAGTTGCGCAGGCTTCGGTTGAAAACTGTCATCCCTTTTATTTTTATCATTTTTATTATTATCAATGCCTCTATTTTTTATAGCAGACATCCCCCTAGTCATCACGAACGTCTTTTTCACGGATTCATCATTATTTTTCGGAATCATACTCTTAAGTATGTCCGAGTCAATTTTTATTCTAGACAACGCATCAGCGTTAGTATTTATTGTTCCCTGCTTGTAAATTATTTCGAAATCATAATCAGATAAACTAGTCTTATTCTTGTTAATTTTAAAGATGGATTTTTGTGTGAAAGGAGCGAAACTAAAGGTCTGTGATCTGTGACCACAATAAATTTTCTACCGTAAAGGTAAGGTCTAAAAAAATTTATTCCCCAATGAATCGCTAATAGCTCTTTTTCTATAATTGGTTTGTTGATTTCATGTTTATTTAAAGATTTACTTGCATAAGAGATAGGTAAATCATTTCCTATTTCTCCTTGCGAAAGAACTGCGCCCAGTGCAAAATCTGAAGCATCAGTTGTAAGTACAAAAGTTTTATCAAAATTAGGATATTGTAAAATAGGTGGACTCATTAATTTATTTTTTAAAGTTATGAATGCATTTTCACATTCATTTGACCATATAAATGATTGATTTTTCTTTAATAACGCATTTAGACATTTAGCTGTTTCTGCAAAATTTGCAATAAATCTTCTATAATAATTACAGAAAGCTACAAATCGTCTAACTTCGTCAGCATTTTTGGGTACCGGGTATTCTTTTATTGCTTTATGTTTTGCGGGATCGGTTTTTATACCTTCGCTTGTTATCAAATGTCCCAAGTACACAACTTCGGGTTTTAAAAAACAACATTTATTTGGATTTAGTTTAAGGTTGTATTTATTTAATCTTTCGAAAGTTTTTATTAAATTTTCATTATGATTTTTTATACTACAACCAAAAACAATTATGTCATCGACATAAAGAAAAGCATTTGAATTTAAACCGGTTAATGCTATAGTCAGCATTCTTTGAAAACTGTTTGATGAAATTTTTAGCCCAAAAGGTAACCTTTTGAATTGAAAATGACCATCTTGGGTCGAAAATGCGGTTAATGGTCTAGAGTCCTTATTTAGTTTAATTTGATGAAAAGAACTAGTCATGTCTAAAGTTGAAAAGTATTTGGCTGTTCCTAATTTGTCGAGAACGCTTTAAAGGAAATTTGTCATTTACTATTTTATCGTTTAGTTTACGAAAATCAACTACTAAACGCCATTTCTTTTCATCATTAGTACTTTTTTTAGGTACTAGTAATAATGGTGAGTTGTAAGGGCTTATAGATGGTTCTATTAAGTCATCATCTAATAATTTTTGAACTTGTTTCTTGATTTCCTCTTGTTGTGATTGAGGTAATCTGTAATTCTTTATATATACCGGATTGTTGTCTACGGTATTTAAATTTTGAGTATAAAAATTATTTGTAGATAATGGTTCATTATCTAAATGGAAAATATTATGATATTTTTCAAATATTTTTAACAAAGTATCATTTGCATGAACATCATTTGTTTCAATATTTATTAGTTTTAAGATTTCTTCTAATCGTTTTTTATCTTTTGTTATTGTTTTTGTATTGACTAAAATGTCATATTGTTTTAAAGAATTACATTGGATTTTAATTTCAGAATCAAGTACTTTTACTTCATGGTTATTGGTGTTCAAAATTTTTATGTGACTAATCCCTTTACATGGTATGATCGTATTGGCTATAAATACACCATCTTTTATTTCTTTATTTAAGACTATACTATCTTCTTTAATATTAATTTTTATTGGATGTATGATTTCACTTCTAGCGGGAATTGCAATATGTTTTATGTTCAAAGGTCTAGTTCTAATTGGAATGGTTATTTCTTCTTCATTGATATCTAATGTTAAAGTATACGTTTCATAGTCTATTTTACACATGTACTTTATTAAGAAGTCTCTACCAATTATACCGTCAGTAGATATTGGAAAATTTTCATCTACAAGATGAAAAGTATTATATATGAATTTATTAGAAATATCTATTTTTATATTTATTGTACCGAGTGAGCATACTTCTTCACTCGTTATACCTGTTAATTTACATTTTGCACTTTCGTTAATTTCGTATGAGCTATTATTCGACTGACAATTTTCTTTAAAAATTGATATGTCAGCACCTGTGTCTATCAAAAATTTTAAATCTTTATTATTATATCTTAAAATTACAAAGTTTGTCAAATCATGATTAAAATTATATATCTTTAATGGAGAGGATATCCGATCAGTTGAATTTTCAATTAAACTGTCGGTTCTTCTATACCTAAAAAATGGTTTTGGTCCCCTTCTTGGTTATTTATTATATTTATTCTCCTAGAGTTATTATTATTGTTCCTGTTCCTATTAAAATTATTTCTATTATTATTATTAGTATTATTATTATTTCTGTTGAAGTTGTTATTATTATTGTTTCTATTGGAATTATTGTTATTATTGTTATTCCTATTAAAATTATTGTTATTATAATTATTCCTGTCAGAATTGTTGTTCCTATTATTATTTCTAAAATTGTTATTCCTATTGTAGTTGTTATTATTAAAATTGTTGTTATTATTCCTGTTAAAATTGTTATTATTAGAATTGTAATTCCTACCTAGATTGTTATTATTTGAACGAAAATTGTTGTTGTAGTTGAAATTACTATTTATATTCCTATTATTATTATTGTTTTTACGACTATTAAAATTGTATACCTTGCTTTGGTTTTGTTCATTACTAATATCCAATTCCAAAGCGAGATTTACAGCTTCCGTGAAACTCTTTGCTTGTGAAGCAAATATGGTACCTTTAATTTGTTCGTTTAAACCATTTTTAAACACAAAAAGTGCATTTTTTTCATTTATTTTTGTTACAACATCTTTTTCTTGTGTTGTAGCAGTTGTACCTAGTGATTCAATTTGCAATTGATTCAAATCAGCCGTTAAGGATAATATTTTTTCTTTATACGAGTGTATAGAGAAATTATTTTGCTTTATATTATTTAGTAAATTTTGTATTTGAGGAACCGTTTTGGTGCATTTATATCTTAAATTTAAAGCATTTTTTAAATCGGAATAGGTCGTAATATCGGGAGTTGAACCAATGGCAGTTCTCACGTTATTACTGAGTTTCACATTTATAACAAATTTTATAAGTGTTGCTTGACCAACTGCAGATAATGTATCATTTATTTTCTCCAAAATGGTTAAGAATGAGTGGAGTTCCTTTGAATCTCCTTTAAAAATAGGAATTGCTTTACTGGCAGTATCTAAATTAAACTCTGACATGTTTGAATCTATGTTTGGGTCAGGAATAGTTGGATTAGGATTAGGATTTTCGTAGTACTGTAACTGTTGATTTAAAATTTCCCTAGTCTTGTCATATAATTTTTTAAATGAAAGAGTTATAGTTCCTTGTTCATCTTTTTCTATTGCTAAAATTTCTTTTTCAAATTTTAATTTTAATTTTTCTATAATGCTAATTTTTTCTTCTATTGTCTTTTTGGCTAGCAATCTGTTATTTTTCTTTAAATTGGTATGCAAATTTCCTAATATATCTAAAATAGAATTGATTTCTTCCATTTACTAGACTATATATTTTTTCTGAAAGAGAAAACCAAACAACTATACAGTAAAAAAAATATTATTATTTTCCTTTTTAAAATTTTATTTATTTATATTTTTCTTTTTTTTTTTGTTTTAAGACTTTTTAAAAAAAATTTATTTTACAAACATATATAATTATTTATTTTTGAAATTTAAAATTTAGACATTAGTTATATATGTCTAAACAAATTTAGACATTAGTTATATTGCCGATTACGGCTTTTTTTATAAAATTTTTGTACATTTTATGTACTTTAAACAAAATGTATACAGTTATTACTGTAATAATTATACCCAAACCCAAAGAAGAATGGTGGATGGATATTATTGCGTTTTCGGTGGTGTTAACTACCGAGTTAAACCACCCCATCTATTAACTTTAAATTAGTATATATATATAAAAAAAAATATTAATTTACAATATTATTATTATTATTTTTTCTTATGTAGAACCTTGTTCTTAAGATCTTGGATTTCATGGATTTTATTCCATATTTCGCAGCTCTGGTCCCATGTTAAAATACCTTCGCCCTCCTTTAGTATGCGGTATAATGCAGCTAATTTTCTCCTAGAATTGGCTAATTTGCCACCTCTACGCTTTCTAATTTTTATGGAATCGTTGGACATTGAATAAAAATATTTATATTTATATAAAAAAAATTTTTTTTTTTTTTTTTTTTTTTTTATAATATATATTTTTTTATTTTATTTTATTTTGCCATATAATATATATTATGTAATGTATATAATGGATTCTGGATTCTGGCCCACGACACTGTCTATTCCTGGTGACAGTGTGGCAGGGTCGCCATGTAATGTTGGGTGGCTATTATTAAAGGTGATAAATCAATACGGTACTATGTGAATCTATCAGAGGTTGACCTATGACACAGTATAGTTCCGTAATTGATTTGGATAATTTTTAGTGCTTTATCCAATGCACTTTTTCAAACATTTAGGCGTGCTGCGCCGCTATCCAGTGTAGAAATAAATAAACAACTATTTCTTCTGTTGGCAAAGCCAAGAATAACATTGATTTTATTTTACCAAAAACCCTTGGTATTTATACTTTTTTTTAAATTACAAATACATATAAATTAATTACAATAAAGATTACTAATATTATACAAATTAGTTCTTACATTAAAAATTTGGTTCTAGTTACTTTAACCCAAATTTATTTATATATTGGTATGCTACAAATAATAATTCACATAGTGCATTCCCAAGAACCTTTTTAAGTGGGTCACTATGTATTCTGTACACTCCGTTCATTAACACTAAGAATATACCACACACAATGTAATGCATTGCTTATAATTATTATTAGTAACATATGGTATATTCATATTACGAACGAAATGAAAACAGAAAGAAAAACAAAAATATAGAATGCAATATGATCCTTTAATTTGTAGCATATAATTATTTTAATTATAAGAATTGTCACAATAATGCTTAAACAATTATTTGCGGTGTATCACGGAATACAACTTATTGCAGTGTATTATGGAATTGAATGTAGATACACTACAATAGGTACGTTTCATCCTCCATAATAGTCATCCTCCTTTGCGACCGCAAAGTACAATATTAGGAGTACTTCTATTTTTAATTTATATCAATGATATTGAAAAGACTGAAATATTTTCAAAATACCCTAGTTTGCTGATGATGCGTTAATGTACTTTGTAATTGATTCTATTGATGATTGTGTTTGTAAAATTAATGAAGGTTTAAATGATCAGGATGAATGAAAATGAATAAACTTAGTTTGAATGTAGCTAAAACTAAAGCTATGTGTTTAAATGGAATTTTAAATGCTGATATTTTGATAATGAATTTATTTGCATTTAGAAAACAAATATCTAAATAAAAACTGATCTGAAATAAACCCTACAATTCCCTAGATCTAAATAAACCCTAGATTTCGTAATCCTCGCTCTGATCATCCTCGTAATCCTCCAATTAGTCACTTAAACTTTACTTGCTAAGTATTAATTTTGACAAAAAGGGCACGTGAATTAACAGCAGTTTTTAGTCTTTTATTATATATTAGATTAGAAGGAAAAGAATTTGTTATACGTTTTGGTTAAGTTTATGCATGTAAAAAAAATATTAGAAATACATTATTGTTGGAAAAAAAATAGTATGTTACGTATATAAATAACACTTAACATAACATAGGGCACGCTAATCAGCAGCGGTTTGTTTTTAGCACATTTTCGAAAAGTTTTGTAAAAATGTGCCTATATAGTTTCACTCTGTCCGTTCGTCTGTCTGCCTGTCCGTATGTTTACAAAAACTTTTACACCGTTTGCAATAGAGTTAAGATATATGATATATATTAAGATATATATCCACGGGTAGATATTACGAAAAAAAAAATTTCGTAGAAGAAGTTTTTTCTGTAGCCCCACCCGCTACGGAGCTACAGCCCCCAAAAGTTGGAAAAAGCCATATTTTTAAATTGTTATAACAAGAGTTCTGTTGGGTATATTTTCAATCTGAAAACGGAAAAAGATAGCTGGTTTTATAAGCTAAATTTAAATAATTAAGAGCAAATGTTTAGGGTTGCCATACGGTACTAAAATTTACAATTATGCAAAACTCAATTTTTGCAAAATTTTTGGCCACACATATCTTCTAAACGGTACAAGCTAGGGTCTTGCATTTTTGAGAGAAGTTAGGTCCTCCGAAATTAGTAGGAGTCGGTTAACAAAATTTTTTAGTCAAGTCCCCTGTTTAGGAGCTATAAGGGCTCGAAAATTGAAATTTTGGTATTTTCAAACACCTGTAACTTGAATACCTGTTAAAATTTTTTTTTTAGTAATATAGTAAATTGAAAGATCTATAATTATATTTCAACATGTGTCAAAGGTTTTCCTTAATATTGAAAGGTGCCGAAGTTACAGCCCCCGAAAATTTCAAAAAAGCCCTATATTTAAATTAGTATAACGAGAGTTCTGCTAAATGTATTTTCAATCTAAAAAAGGGAGAAGAGTGCTACTTCTATAGGCTTCACAAAAATATAAAGTTAAAATGTATAGGGTTGCCATACGATACTAAAATTTACCGTTATGCAAAACTCAATTTTTGAAAAATTTTTGGCCCCACATATCTTCTAAACGGTTCAAGCTAGATTCAAGCTAGGGTTTTGAGAGAAGTTTTGGGAGAAGTTAGACCTTTAGAAATTAGTAGTAACCAGTTAACAAAATTTTTTTGTCACGTCCCCTGTTTAGCAGCTATAAGGGCTCGAAAATTTAAATTTTGCTATTTTTAAACACCTGTAACTTCAAAACCTTTTCAAATTTTTTTGTAAAGAATTTTGTAACTGATTTTGAATTTGATTGTTTGATTGTTTTTCCACTCCTTTAAGGAGTATAGGGCATTCACCAAGTTTTTATTTTAAACTAGGCTTCAGTTTCTTTAATCATAATATTCACTAAGCCGTTGATTACTCGGCTGTAGCTATTGTATAAGGCTATGAAATATGAATGCACAAATGTTAACTTTGTGCGCCATCTATAATCTTACACAAGAATTATTTATATATTCTTATTAAATCTTATTTTATATTACGATATAATTAAAAAATTTTACGATATTTTTTTATTAGATATGATCTGACCGGGGTTTGAACCCGAGACCTTCCACATGAAAGGCGGCGTCTTTACCACTACGCCATTGGTCAAATGTGGATATTAATTTAGTGCAATTTTCTGATTTAAATGTGATACATCAAAACATAGGAAGTATGCGTAAAAGTTTTGATTCTTTTTTGATTAAGCTATCTGTTTTTGATTTTCCGGATATTATTTTCTTAAGTGAAATTTAGATTTTTAATCATGAAACATTTTTTGATTAAGCTATCTGTTTTAGAACATTTTCCGGATATTATTTTCTTAAGTGAAATTTAGATTTTTAATCATGAAACATTTTTTGATTAAGCTATCTGTTTTAGAATATTTTCCGGATATTATTTTCTTAAGTGAAATTTAGATTTTTAATCATGAAGCGAAAAATTATAACATTCCTAATATTAGTTTATTTGTTTCTTGTAATAATAATTATTCTGCTGGTGGTGTAGCTGTTTTTGTCAGAAATAATATAGAGATGACATTTCTTACTTAGGTTTAAATAGTGCTGACTCCCTAAAATTAGTGTGTTTAATTGCCAAATTAGTTATTGTTTTATTTATTTGTACTGGTTTCAAGAATATAGTATCAAATTTTCATAATGGAATTTAATGAATGCTTAAATAGATTCAATAGTAAGAATTTTATTATCTTAAGTTATTTTAATATAAATGTTTTAGGAAAATTTACTGTTACTGAAGACTATAATTTTCTTTTGGCTTCTTATGGGTTTACTAGTTTTATTAATTTAACTAACTCGTGTTACATCTACATCTTCGGCTTTTATTGATCATGTTTTCTGTAAAACTCAAACAAATATTAGATATTCTCTCCAGAGCTTTATCCTTGATTTTAATGTTTCTGATCATATCATCATTAATATTGTGTTTAAAAATTATTCTTTAGAATGTAGTAATAGTGTAAATCTGATAAATTGGTTCCAAAATAAAGTATGTTGATTATAATTCTTTAATATCTTTATTATACTTTCAATTTTCGGATACAGTAATTTCCGAATGTGATGCTTCTATAGCGTTTGATAAGTTTATTCATTTTTGTACCCTTCTCAACTCAATCATATATAATTAGTGGAACAACTCAAAAATTCAAACGCTGGATTACAGATCAACTTTAAAATAAAATTGACAATCGTAATAAAATTGAAAGATCTGCTCTTAAGATTCCTAATAATATTAGTATTAAAAATTACCACGCCAAACTTTGCAAAAATGTTAAATTGGATATTGTAAGTTGTATTGTAACAAATTTGATTATGTTACAGGCAACTCTAAAAAAGAATGGGCTTTGGTTAATGGTTTGTTAAACAAAAATTGTACCGACAAGGAGTTTTTTCTAATTATTATCATACAGTAAAGGTAAGAACGAGGGAAAAATTAATATAAACTTTTTTAGTATGAAATATTTTTAAGAAAAATAAACGAGGTTCCAGGTTTTGAATGTATTAGTGAACACTTTTTGTATTTAGAAAATATTTTGTTTACTTAATAAATAAAAGTATTTATTTACCCTTTTTTAAATTTCAAAATAATCATATAATGCACACAGCAAAAAAGCACACAGCAGTTAATATATACACACAACCATTGTCAATTACATATTTTCTTAAAAATTAAATTTGAAAAATAAATACACGCCATACATAACTTTTTTTTTTCTTTATTTAATTATTTGAAAACTTATTACTAAAAACAATTTCAGACTTTCTTCGAATAAAAAAAAACAAAAATCATGATTGATTTAGATTTATTAAAAATATAAAAAAGAAAACAAACGAAACTCGAAAAGGTAAGAAAAGTTTTACATAAAAATTTTAAAAAATTGGCTACTTTTAAGACCTTGGCATTGACTATCTGGCCAAAATACTATTTAAAATTAAAATATACTAATTATATAATATTTATTATAAAATATTTATAATCAATATTCTTATATAATATATTGTACTAGTAAAAAAGCCTGTCGGTTGGCAGGTATACTTTTAATTTCTCTTTTTATATATATTCTTTTTTCTCCTACTATTGCGCTACAGAATTAATAAAAGGAAATTCGTTTCCTAAAGAACATTAAGTTAACATTATAATAGTTTGTTTTAGTTCTGTATGTGATAATAAAATTGAAGTATACATACTGAAATGTAAAAAATAGCTTTATAAGTTTTAATTATAATTTTCTGTATCTACCTGTTAACAGAGTTGTTATACGTTTTGATTTTTTTTCTTTCTGTTCATAATTTACATTTTATCAGTTTCATTTTTTCTTTCACTTTTGTATGTAAGGATTTGTAATTAGGAGTATGTTACATGTGTGAATAACACTTAACTTTAACATAATGCAACAGCAGCATCAGTTTGTCTTTTATTATATTTAAATTTAGATGTATGTATTTTCTAAAAGACTTCTTATACGTTTTGATTTTTTTTTCCCTTATAAAAAATAAAAACTACAATTTGTAGTTAGTTACTAGTTCTGTAAGTGATATTAAATTAAGAGTATACATACTGAAATGTAAAAAATAGCTTTATAAGTTTTTATTATAATTTTCTGTGTCTACCTGTTGACAGATTTTTTACACTGTCTACAAAACCAATAGCGTTCGCTTTCGTCTAGGTACTTTTTGTGCTCCTCATTACTTACACCAACGCAGGCTGTATGGGACCTATTTTTACAGCTGCCATCACATTGGATTTTTCTGACTTGGACTCTGAAGTTGATTTTGCATTGATTATAAATTTTTTTGTTGTTTAGAGACATTTTTGGTTTTTTTTTTTATTTCAATTTTTTTTTTTTTAATTATTTATTTATTTGTTTATTACCTTTCTTATTAGCTTTAATCAATTATTATTATTTATGGCTTGTGTTTTTTAATTTAAATTGAGTGATCTTTAATCAAATAATTTTTTTTGTTTTAATTTTGTTTTTAAAAACAGCTTACAATTAAATTAGAAATAAAGAAAGTGTTTGTTGTTATTTTTAAAAACAAATTTTTTTTTTATTGTAATTATATTTTATTTATGTTATAAAAATTTAAAATTAAATAAATAAATAAAAAATAAATTGAAAGCTCTTTATTATTTAATAAAATTTTTTAAGTTTTTTTTTAGACTTATAGGGTAAGGCCATCTCAAATTAAATATAGGGTTCCAATTGATTCATATGATAAAAAAGCATATGTTTATTTGTAGAGGCGAAAAAACGTACTTTCTTAATCAAATATTATATTTTATTATTATTATTTTAATAGATAATCTTTATTCATAATTTCATTAGTAAACATACTCAATAATCATTAATCAATAATCATTATTCATTAATTAACAATATTTTCTAAAATCATTTAAAAAATTTTCGAATATTTCGAATATTGTTATGATCTTAATATAAGGTAGAAATTTTACAGTTAAACGAGGAAGATTATAGTTGCCCTTGTCAACTTTTAGATACCCGTGCATACTCACTAACCGTTATTTATTTCCCTTATGCTATTACAAATATTACAAAAAAAAATATAAAATATAAATAACTTATTATCATAAGTTTTGCTTAAAAAAAAAATTATATTTTTAATTCATTATAGGTACCATAATTTTTGCTTAAAAACAAAAAAAAACCCTAAAAGTTGGTCCGGGTGATGTCTAACTTTGCCAACAAACTTGCCCTATTACTTTACCTGCCCAGTTTTAATTTTAACCTAGTAGCTTCATTAGATTCACAGTTATCGAATTGAGAACTTGGCATGGCAGCTGACCGAAAATGGGGCCGTAAAATTTTGAAATTCTATATAAGTCCTCGATTCATTATATAACTAGTCGTGTATAATTTTCATTCTCGTACTATAATTAGTTTTAAAGAAATTCATATTGGTGCAAAGAAGTTGTATGGCAGCCCTCCGAAAATGGGGCCGTAACATTTTGAAACTTCATATAAGTGCTCGATTCATTATATAACTAACATGTTAAATACAAGATGCATAGCTAAATTTAAAATTTTTATATGAAAATATTGGAGTTAAAAAAGTTAGTTGTTCGAGAGCTACCCGAAGTTTTAGTCCGATTTTAACCAAAAAAAATAGGGAACCTAGAAATTGATTGAAAAATATTTTGTGAAAATTTCAAAACTGTAGCTCTTTTTGTTTTTGAGTTATCGTGCTGACACACAGACGAACGGACGGACGGACAGACACACATAGCTAGATCGAATCATTTTTTATCGTGCTTGACACTATATCTAGCTCGTCTAGATCGATGTGTTACAAACGGAGGAGCAATTTTAATATACCCGATGTCATATATGTATGCACGGGTATAAAGAAAATTATAAGAAGAATAGAAGAAAAATATTATCTCTGAAACGAGAAAAATAGACGAAATCTTAAAAGACGAGACCTTAATTTATTAGTAATGAATTAAGTTTGCAAAATAACCATTTTTTAGAAAATCTGAAAAGATTTTGAAAAAGTGTGCCTACTTAGTGTTCCTACTCTGCCCGTCCGTCCGAATGTTTACAAAAACTTTTACATCGTTTGAAATAGAGTAAAGAAATTTTAACTACGGTTAGGTATTATATAAGTAGGTATCGTAAAAAAAATAATTTCATGGAGGAACATTTTTCTCTAGCCCCACAAAATGCTCAGAGTTCAGGCTTCTGATATTATAATTATGTACACTATTTCTTTTCATAACATGAATATTCTTCCTGTAAATTCCTTTTTCCAGTTTAAAAATTAATTAGACTTTTTCCATAATAATAATTTCTGGAGACATCAAATAACCTGATTTTTTATAAATTTCGACTGCTGGTGACACCAGTTAAACTTGTATATATTTTTATTGCTTTGTTAATCAAAGTACCGACCTTTTCTTATATTATACCTAATACATGACATGATATGAGCATGATATATATTATTGGCTGCTTGAATGTTTAGTTTAATTTCACTCTTTTTAATGGCACCTATTTTTTTGTTTTTTTTTTTTTGTTTTTAAGCGCTAACTGTTCAACTGTTGGAACAGGGGTCATATTATATTCGTGTTATTAGAATTGGTCTTATTGAATTCCACATACAATTTAAACATGAGATAGTACTAGGCCTTATAACATGTAGAAACGTCTTAGATTTTCAATATTTACAATTCTATTTTTTGTTTATATTATAATATTTTGTATTTGAGTTATATGGTATTTTATATCTGCGAGTTATATTATTGAATTAAATTATTTGTTTATATTGTTATATTAAAGTATGTATTTTTTATGAAAGATATATAATTATTAATTATTGATTATGCCATTAATTTCAACCCAATGGCGAATGGTAATTGAGTCGAGTCGAAAAATGAAACTGTAAATGAGAAATGCACTGTAAATGAGAAATGTGTCATCCGCAATTATCTTGTAATCGGCTTGTAAATTAGCACATTGAATGTTATGGATATAAAGCAGATACAAAGTAGGCTCGAGTACTGATCCTTGCGGAACACCGAAATTTATAGTACGCTGGTTACTCAATACATCATTAACTCTTGTAGCTATTTTCCTATTTTGTAAATAAGATCTAAGAAGATCCAAGGCTGTTCCTCTTATATTGATTTCATAGAGCCTATTTAACAGGATTTTATTATCAACAGTATCGAATGCTTTTTTTAAATCGACGAATACTGAACATGCATAGTTCCCTGCAACTAATTTGCTTACTGAAGAGTTGGCTGATGCTAAGACTGCAGAATCGGTTCCAATATCTTTTTGAAATGCGAATTGATTATCATCAAAACCTACTACCTTTTGAATAAAATTCTGTATTCTATTATTTATTATTTTTTCAAATATTTTTCCGAAGCAGCTTGTTAAAGTAATAGAACTGTAATTTGATACGTATAGGCCATAAGTTGATCCTAATTTGTATATTGGCACAACCATACTTGATTTGAAACATTCAGGATAAATACCAGCTGTTAAATAATTATTTATTAAGTAAGCGAGCTTGTGTGCTATAATGGTTGCCACATGCCTTACATTTGATACTGTTATATCATCAACTTGTTGAAAATAGACTACTAACTTGAGTTTTGTATTTTTGGATATCTGTTATTTCCTTATTGAAAATGGGCTCACGTTTTTTTATAACTTTATTTATCTTTATTTGAATAACTGAAGTTAACAGCAAGTTAACAACAACTTCAGTAGAAATTTTAAAATCATACTTTTAATTTTTTAGATTTTATAGAACATTATCAATAATTGTGCAAGTGTTTTCCGTAACTCTAGTAGCATTTCCCTTCCTTAACTTGTTCTTTATATCTACAGCATTAGATTCTAGCATTATTTTGTAGGATCTAGAGAGCTCCGTACCAGATAATAAATCTAAATGTGATATAAATGTATTACTATTTTCACTAGGACTTTTGTAACAAACTTTAAGCTTAATAACTGAACTAGAACCACATAATGATATAATTATAGTATTGAACTGTTCTATGACTTCTAATATTTTATATTTTATATTTTTTTTGACATAAATAAATAACAGCTCCGCCTTCTCTATTTAAATTATTTGAATTAAATAAAGCTGTATACCCAGGAATATTAAAAAATATCTCCTCATCAGAGTATATCCAAGTTTCACCACTCATAATTATGTCAATACATTTTTTAATTTTTATAAATGATTTTATTTCGATAATATTTTTTCTGAGACTGAGGCATTAAAATGCACTATATTTAAATTAGAAAGTGTATCGAACATCAAGGTTTACTGATCATATAATTTTGCCAAGTTTCTCTTGTTTTCTGCAAATATTTTCTGTATTTATTATCAATTTGCCTCCTATAATAAACTAAGTCTTGAATTGCTTTTTTTCTGGATACTCCTGTATTTTATTTTTTTTTTTTTTTTTTTTTATTTATTTATTTATTTATTTAATATCTCTAAAAGAGCCTTTGGGCTCGTACAGAGTTCCTATATGTTTTCTTATGATATAAAAGTTAATTTGATTTAATTTTATTTAATTTAATTTAAGTGCAATTTTTAATAATTTAATTATTTTAAATGGTATAACAAAAATATATATGTATATATGTAATATGCTAATATTTACTTTGTAAAATGGCAATGGCTACATTAGATGAGAACTTTACGCTTATTGATAATCAAATTATTTAGAGTGTATAATTTTAATATTTACTTATGTACAAATTTTTACAATATTTTTTAAATGGATGATAATTTAAGGTCTTTATGTTATTTGGTATACTGTTATATTGTTTTGCACTGCTATTAAATATTGGCTCCAGTCCCTGCAAGTGGTTGCTGGCAACTGTCCTAATGTGGTGAGCACTGCGGGTGTTGTATTCATGAACTTCGTTATTGGTTGTTACTTCAGTGTTAGACTTGATGTTGTTTGTGTTCATGTTATAGATGTGTAGTGTTTGTGTATAACGAATTAGGTCTTCAATTTTAAGGATTTCATATTCTTTATGCATTGAATTTGTTGAAATACGAGTTGGCAAGTTGTAGAGATTTTTTATGGTCCTATTTTGGATTTTTTGAAGATTTTTTATATTGTTGTTGAATGTATTTCCCCATACTCCTATACCATAGGAAATTAAGCTATGGAAAAGACTATAGTATACTGATTTTTTTAAACAATGTGGGAGTCTTCTTCCTAGTTTTTTTAGTAATCCGGCTACCCTGCGAAGTTTAGGTAACAATTCATTAACTTGTGGGTTCCAGTTTAAATCTTCGTCGAGTGTAACACCTAGGTATTTATATTTGTTAACTCTTTGAATTGTGTTATTATTATACTTAACATTAAAGTTGACGCTTTTTGATTTAAATAGCATTAATTTTCTTTTATTTACGTTAACTGTGAGTTTATGTTTTGACATCCACGCATATATCAGTGACATGTCATTATTCATTGCTTTTTCCAGTTCACATAAATTATCTTCATCGTACACTAATACTAGGTCGTCAGCAAATAAAAATTTACCACAGTTCAATTGCAAATTTGCTATACTACTAATGTAGCAGCAGAAGAGAGAAGGACCCAATGAACTGCCTTGTACAACTCCATATTCGATATTTTGCTTTTTACTTTTAATCTCGTCCAATTCGACATATTGGTATCTGTTTTTGAAGTAATTTTCAAACCATTTGTGTTCACTGCCCATTATCCCATGTTCATATAGGATTTTTAGTAGTGTTTTCCTGTCTACTGTGTCGAATGCCTTTGCTAGATCAAAAAATATGGCACTAACCTTTTTATCTTTACTAACATTAGTTTGGATGCGTGTGACAACATCAAATAGCGCTGCACTCGTATTCGATTTCTTAGAAAAACCATATTGCGATTTGCAGAGTGGCTGGTTGTGTTGCAGATACTCAATTAATTGTTGGTTAATATGTGTCTCAAGTATTTTACTGAAAATTGAAGGAATATATATGGGTCTAAAGTTGTTAAAGTTCAATCTATCTCCACAATTTTTATAAATTGGAATTACTCTAGCAATTTTCAGGTTGTCTGGAACTTTACTTTCCGCTATTGATTTATTTATTAATAAAGTTATAGATTCAGCCAGTTCATATTTGCATGTTTTAATTATTTCTGTGCTAATTCCGTTTGCGTCGACACTTTTTGATAATTTCATTTTCTCTATAATGTTTATTGTTTGGTTTAAATCAATTTTATTAAACGTTAATCTTTTATCAGTTCTTACACTTGGATAATAAATTGGATCATAGTTTGCTGTCATATTTTTGCCAATGTTACAATAAAATTTGTTTAACTTGTCTATTTCCTTTTTTTTATCAATTGTAGAAAGATTTCTATTTTTGAAGAGATCGTTTTGGTTTTTCGCTATTGTGTTATCTGTGGCAATGTTTTTAACAAAATTCCATTTTTTTTTCGGATCGTTACCACATTCATAAAATTTTTTCTTATCGTATTCCCTTTGTTTTCTTCTTTTTAAAGAAGTGAAGTTATTTAGCCAAAATTTATATTTTTCTTTGAAGTATATGTCATCATAATTTAGACAATGCTTTCTGTGCCAGAAGTTTTTTAATTTTAATAAGTTTTTACATTCTTTATCAAACCATGGCATACCGAATTTTCGTTTTTTCTCTTTGACAGTTTTTTCTTTGGTTGATAGTTTTATAAAATTTTGAAGATTTTTTGTAAGATTTTCGCTAATTGTACTGGCAGTACTTTTTGTTGGATTATCGATAATGTAGTTTTTTATTTGACATTTCAGTTTTGTTTATTATTTAATATTTTGTCAATTTTTTGTTTATTTATTTCTACAAATAAGAGGTGATGATCTGTAAAATCTGTTTTAATATGATTAATATTTATATTTTGTTTTAGGTCATTGCAAAGTAAATGATCAATGCAGCTACTCGAGGCAGGTCTGGTGATGTTTGAATCGCAGAAATAAAAACCATAGCTTTCCACGATATTTTTGTAATCATTTATTGTATTTGTGTTATTGAGAATATTAAAATTAAAATCACCCAAGATAATAGTGTTTTTGTTTGCAACCATATCTAAATGTGATTCTAATAATTTTAAGAATGTGTTTATTGAGTCTCTACTATTATTTGGTGATCTATAAATTGTTGATACGAAAAAATGTTGTGTTTTGTTTTTAATTTGAATTGTGATTATATTGTTAAAGTTATCAGTATAAGATTTGTGTAATTCGTAGCTTAAACAATTGTGGATGAAGAAACAGACACCCCCACCACGTCGGTTGTTGCGACATGACAACAATTTAGAGTAGTTGGGAATATTGACCAAGTCAATTTCGTCATCTTTAATCCAAGTTTCGGCAATGGCTATTATATGAATAATGTTTTTTACAGTGTCAAGAATGTAAGTTATTTCGTCCATTTTATGTCTTAAGCTTCGTACATTGAGATATAGAATTTTTAGCGTAATATCATTTTCGAACTTGAGATTTTTAATACAATTTATGTGTCTTGTTGTGGTGTTAATTGGTAAAGTATTGTAATCTATTTCGTTATTAATCGACATTTAAGTTTAGAAAATTATTTTCTTGTAATATTTGGTATGTTTTTCCTGTGTCAGTTTTCCTTACAAATACTTTACCGCCCTTTACCCACGCATATTTTATTTTTTTAGCTCTTTTTAAATCCCTTGATTTTTTGAAAAGCAAACTGAAATATGGAGTAAGCCGTTCATTAATGAAAGCTTTGTTTGGATTTTTATTTTCGGATGACGTAGAGAATATTTTGCAATAATTTATTTCTTTGTTTTTTTTTGCGCTCAAAATTTTGTCTTTAATTATTTGAGTAGTAAATTTTATTATCAATTTTTTTTGCTCACCTGAATTCTTTTTCTTGTTTTCATTTAAGTAAGCTTCTTTTATATCGCTTTGTTGTAGTTCAACTCCAATTTCACTGGCAATTTTTGTAGCTATAGTTATTGGGTTTTTCTCTTCTACACCTTCAAGTCCAGATATTTCAATATGTTTCCTATATTTCTTTTGCTTGATTAGTTCGATTTCTATTTTGTTATTTTCAATTTGTTTTTTTAGTATTTCGTTTTCATTTTTTAACTGGATATTATCATCTATCACGAGCTCTAATGTTGCTTTGATTTCAGCAATAGTTTTTTCCTGGTTCTCCTGGTTTTTGATGATTTCATCCAAATTTTTTATTATTGCGGGATTGTTGGTATCATTTTGCGTTCGATTACCATTTTTGCTTATATCCAATGTACGGTCGTTTGTTCTATTAAGCCCCATTGATTTGCGTTTGTTTCTTTCTTGTGTACAGCGAACGCAAAACCAAAATTTTCCGGGATCCGCTTGGATTTCCTCCAGACTATCAATGTCCAAGTTAGAACAGACACCGTGGAATATTTTTTTGCAATCGCCATCGCATTTTATTATACTATCTTTTTTTAGATTAATTATTTTATGGCACTTGTTACAGATATTCTTATTCACCATTTTGACGTTTTGACGTTTGTCATGATAAATAAAATAAAGTTGAGAAAGTTCTTTGTAGTTATTTGGCAATCCCTCTTGATGAACTAGTATTTGTAAACTAGTCTGAGTGACACCTTCACAGCTAATATCATCCTTGTCATGGAAAAATTATAAAAACAGCCTTACATTGTTATAAATTCTACGGTCTCTTAGTCTTGAAATTGCATAAACATTATCACCAGTATCAAATGCTTTCCTCGTTAGCCTAACAATAGGAGGGACCAATTGATCGATACACGTTACTATATCCCAGTACATTTTTTTCAATGTTTGGGCAGAGAGTCACGTCAAAAAACAGAAATTCAAAACTTCTTGTTACTGGTATGTCAGAACATTGTGAAGAAATAGAAATATCAAGTAAAATAAAAAAAGAAAATACATAATTTTAAATATGCTGATGATATTATAATTCTAACATTATATAAAGCAAAATACGAAAAATATAGTACCATTGTAGAAGTTAATATTGAAGATTTTAAAAATATTATGAAATTAAGGAAATTAAAAATTGGTTGGGATATATGCAAAATTTTTAAAAGTTGTGATGTACGAAGATGTCATAAATGTTTAACATTTAATCGTAAGGCAGGTAAATGTACTGCAAATTTAAAATGTGTGGTGAAAATCATAAAGCTAATGAATGTAAGGCTGACAAAGTACAAAGCATGAATTGCATAAGGCAAATGAGTCATTTAATTTAAATATAAATATTGAACATGAAGCTTTTGATAAGTTATATCCTACATTGCAAAGAAAAATTAAGATGGAAAAACGTAAAAAATTTTATATGGGAGTCAAACCACAAATAGTTTTGTGAAAGTAATATTCTTAAACATTAAAGAGCTAACTGGAAACTTAGCTGCATTGCAACATATGAATAGTTTTAATAATTTTAACTTGATTTTACTTAGCGAAACACATATAACAAATGATATTCAAGAAAATGAGGTTTCTCTAGAGTTATATAACATGTATAAGGGCAATTCAAATTCTACGCATACGGGGGGTTTTACAATATATGCAAAAAATTCTATAAAAATTTTAACACAAAAATACAATAACAAATTATGGATTCTTCAAACAAAAATAAAATTAAATCGAGAAATATGGGTTGTATAAATCCCATAATTAGTTTAGTTTTAGTGAATTCGCCGAAATTTTTGAAATGTGGGTGGAAGAGAATATTTGTATTTCGAACAAAAATGTTATTTGTGGAGATTTTAACGTAAATTGGCTTGCTCAAAATAGGGATACGGCAAGTTTGAAAAGAATTATTGAATTGTATAGTTTACAACAGGTTGTTACATTCCTAACTAGAATAGCGAAAAATACAGCAACACTTATTGACTATGTTTTAACGGGTATTGCAGAAAATAGTAGAATATCAACTAAAACAGATTTGATTGCACAATTGGGGATCGTCAACCTATTGGATTAAATATAAATTATAACTCCAAAAACCAATTTAAACCAATTGGTAAATAATTGTAAGAAGAAGATTATTATTAGATTTAAAGAGCAGAAATGGTATAATAATGAATTACAAATACTCAAAAATATTAAAATAATAGCACATCAAAGAGCTGCATTAACTAATGATTCAAATCTTTGGGCCATCTATAAAGAACATAGAAATTAAAAGAGCAAAAAATTGATTTATTGAAATTAAAATTAAAAATTGTGAAGGAGACAATAAAGCAATGTGGAGATCAATCGGTAAGTTCATAACAAAATCAAAAGAAAACCAAGCTATTGAGAGCATTATTGTTATAAGGAAATAAATAATTCAGTAAAAATTGCTAACGAATTAAAAAAATTTTTTATTAATAGTGTTGAGATATCAAAAAGCATAAGTTTTATTAAAAAAAAAAATATGAGAATATAATAGAAGAAGGAGAAACATGAATTAAATTTAGAAATATAAACAGAGATGAAATAGTTACAGATATGAATAAAAAAACGTTTTTAGGAATAAATTCCAAACTGATATTAGAGTGATTTAATATAATTGGGGGTGTTCTCATGAATATTTCTAATACTTCGATGAATGAAGGCTTTTTTCCTAATACATGGAAAGAAACGATTGTACGACCAATTCCACAAGTGTGTTATCCTAAATATCCAAATGAGTTTAGACCAGTTAATATTAGTCCTCTATACGAAAAGATACTAGAAAAAGTAGTTAATTTGCAGTTACAACATTATTTAAATGAAAATAATATTTTGTGTAATGAGCAAAGTGGATTTAGAGGAAAACATTCCTGTGAAACTGCATTGAACTTTGTCTTTTATGAATGGAAATTAGCAGAAGAAAATAATTTAATAATTATTGCTGTTTTCTTAAACTTTAAAAGAGCTTTTGAGACTATAGACCGACATATGTTTTTAAAAAAATTCAAAAAATATGGTATTGACGATATTGAGCACAAATGGTTCAAAAGTTTTTTGGAAGCTAGAACACAAAAAACATATGTGGATGGTAAATTTTCTAGTAGTGAATTGATTCAAAATGGCGTTTCACAAGGTACAATTTTGGGAGTAATAAATTTTAAATTCATATAAATGAAATAAAATCATGCATCAAATTTTCTAAAATTATACTTTTTGCTGATGATGCGCTAATATACATAGTTGGTCGAAATGGGGAGGAATGTTGCTCCAAACTCAATGAAGATCTACAAAATCTCTTTAATTGGCTGTGTATGAATAAGTTAAAATTAAATTTGGAGAAAACCAAATGCATGGTAATGAATGATAGAACGGGAAGCAATAGTGATATACGAATAGACAATACAATAGAAAGAGTAAGGGTAATTAAGTATTTAGGAGTGCAAATGGATCACAATTTAACGGTAGATGAGCATGCAGAGTACATATGCAATAAGATATCTCGGAAAGTTGGTTACTCAGGCAGAATACGGAATAAACTTACATTAAAAAGTATAATAACAATACACAATACAATGATTCTTCCACATTTCGATTACTGTGCGTCTTTGCTGTTCTTATGTAAAAATAAAAAATAAAAATCACAAATCTTACAAAATAAAGCAATGCGAATCATATTAAAACGAAGCATTGTCTATTATTAATACTTGGTTTAACATTAGTATTATTCTTATTAATATTATCATTAATATTATTAGTTCTACATGCAGAATAACTTTTTTTATTTTCATTTACATTTATATTTAATTTGATATCTTTCTCTTTTATTTTCCTTAATTGCTAGTATCCGATTTTTTGTTTTCTTATGCTTAATTTATTTTTATACACTACACATGATCTTCTAAAAGTTTTATGATTAACATCTAACCCCAAACTGAATTTTTCGTTCGATTTTAAGTAATTAATGCATTTATTAATTTCCTCTTTTGGGCATTCACTTGTCTTGTGTTGTTGGTGGCACTTCAAGCATGTTTCTTTATTCGCACATTTCGCAGCCCTATGGTTAAATATCCTTTACATTTATAACATCTAGAGACTTTATTGGCATCAAAGACCTTGCACCTTTCCCATCCAATACATAATTTTTCGTTAGCTATTATTGTTAGGAATGATTCCTTATCCACTTCTGTAATTGCATTAAACATTTCTTTGTTGTATTTTTTCACTGGATATATCTTTAATACTTTAAGCTCACTCATTTGTAGAAAAGAATTACCACAATATCATTTTCACTAAATTTATTATTGATGTGCACAATTTCTATATTAGGTTAATATAGCGTCTTTAGCTCTTGAACTGATCAAAAGTTCTAGAACGATTTCGCCCATATGTAGTCCTCGCCGTATTTTCATTACTAGTTAACCCTTATACTAAATTGGAAAGTTCTATCTTTATTATAACTTACTATTTTCATTAATTTCTATGACAAGCTTTTAAATCTTGGGAGGTCTGAGATTGGTATCTGAACCACTCAACTCAATTAAGACCACATTTCGGGGACACGCAGGAAATAATAAAGAATATGCTTCGAAGACATGCTTTAAGACGCATTAAAAAAATACGAAAAGTCACCTTTATTTATAGGATCTATCGTCATTGATTTCGGAATTATGCTCGTTTGGCCTAAATTCGATCAAAAGCTTCTAGAATCTAAATCCAGTCTGATCTCGACTGTACTCAACTAATCACCGCTGTAGTTTCATTACTAGTAACCTACAGTACAAATTTGGTCAAGAAAGGTCACTAATTATCGAGCTATCGTGATTTTGGATATATGTTCGTTGGCCCCTAGACCGATCAAAAGTTCCAGAATACGTAAAGAAAAGTAAAAGAATAATTCCAAACTAAAATAGTTTTTCAAGAAGAAAACATAGTCGAGTTTTTCTTTTTTCCTCTTGTAAAATTTTAAAATCTATCTGAATCATCTTCTATAAAAGATATTAAAAGACAATTGAAGTCGCCAATAATAAAAGTATAATTATTCTTATTCAATTTTGATAAAATGTTATGTTATATATTAAAGAAATCAGAAAATGCGGAACTGTTAGTATTAGGCGGAAAGTAAACAATTCCAAGGTATAAATAATTTTTTTTAATACCAAGTCAAATCTCACCTTCACATTGGTCCCTCCGGTTACGTCGAGTAATCCTAACGGAAGTTCTGGTATCAACCCAAGGAATGTTTTGAAACTAGCTATATAAACGTGTAAAAGATGTGTCTGACAATCCAAAGAGACAGTATGTCTGCAGACATGAGCTTATGAAGTTGTCAACCATATCTCATAAAACAGCAATACTACAAGTCAACCATGAATTGTAACGTTTCAATATTAGTGGTGAAATTGTGTCTGACACACTAGTTGAACTTGGCAGATGGTGAAGCAGAAACTGGAAAGAAATGTGGTGAAGTAGGAATCATGCTAAATGCTCAAGTACAGTCTTATTTCCTGGAAACCAATATCACGCAAATTTGTGACTGCCAATTTCAAATTCAAGGTCCAATATATAACCGTAATACAATGTTACACTCCTACTGAAGAAGCAGAAGATGAAAAGCAGAATTTTTTTACTATGTTTGGGATAAAATGTGACAACGATCCCAAAGCCGAAATAACGATTATACTGGATGATATAAACGCGAAAGTCGGAACGGAAAACTCTGATTTAGAACGGGTCATGAAACGGCATGACATTGGGATGCGAAACGACAATGGCGAAAGGTTCATTTATTTTTGAAATTCCCGCCAGTTAGGCATTGGCGGTACGCTATTTACACATAAGTCATGTCATAAGTTAACATGGATGTCCTCAAATGGTCAAACTGAAAACCAAATAAACAATTTCAGTCTCCAACAAGGAAATCTCTCTGCGCCGTTCGAAATTAGAAGATCGCTGACGTTGGAAGCGATCACCATTTAGTTTTTGCGCTAATGCAGTTAAGGCTAACTTAATTGCCTGTCAACAGAGCACTCTTCGGCAGCTGTGCAAAGTGCCTGTCACAAGAGCAACACTTCAACAGAAGCTGTCCAAAGGCTAGTTTAAGTGTCTGTCACAAGAGCATTTAGAGCATAGATGCTATTCGCGTATTAATACATAAAATTGTATTGAGATTAATATTTGAATATTGTGTACATGGAGGATCAACAATTATTTCTCCCTGATTGAAGTTAGGATATTTTTCTTTGGACGTTATTGCAGTAGTTGATGTATAGAAGATTTGAATATGTAGAAGTGATTGAATTACACATTTTACATACTTACACTCAGGCCCGGCGTGAGGCGGGTACTATGCGTGATTTTCACGCAGACGCCACGGCGGTAAAATACAAAAGGCGGCAAAATTGTACAGAAATTTGTTATTTTCATAATAATTTCCATTCTATTGTTTAATAACTAGTCCAATTTGAACAATATTTTTCCATCTGTGAAAAATATTTTTGTTTTGAAAAATAGTTAAGTAAGCGAAAAAATTTAAAGAATTTTTTTATTTCCAGTGCAATTTCCATTTTAGTTTAATAATGTGTGAATGTGTCCAATTTGAAAAATAAATAAATCATTTTTGAAAAATAGTTAAGTAGGCGGAAAATTTATAAAGAAATTTCTTATTTGCAGCGCAATTTTCATTCTAGTTTAGTTTGATTCCACATACTGGTAAGTAGTCACTAGTCAGTGCTTAAAAAATATTAAAATATTTTACCATAATACCACAGACTAATATACTATACAGATCCACAAAAGTTAAAATTTCATATTTTTCAGTAGCGAGATGAGTTCGTAGTTAAGGCACTGTTATACTAGAATATTTTATACATAAAACTAATTTGTTATTGTTTTTTCATTGAATGTTATACTGACGAAAAAATAAAAGAAAAAACTAACAACAAAATCAATTTTGTGTTATACAAAAAGCGAATCAAAGAAAGGGAAACCAAAAAATAAAAATTTTAAAAAATAGGAATGAGTATATCTATATATTTGATATTAATATTTATATTACTATATATTCAAAATCACATAGTGCATGTGATTGTTTATCTTAACATGGGAAACTTTTTTTCTTGCCTTTAAAAAGAACTGCTATGTATAAAAAACGTATAATAGACTAGAGACTATTATAAGGATAGAAAATAATTTAACGACTGAGCATTTAATGTACCAACGGGGTATAGGTTTTCTTGGTGTCTTTTGAAGATTACCTCTCTTAGGGGAAAAAAAAAAAAAAAAATTTTAAAGTAAAAATTTAAATTTTAAAACATTCTTCATATAGTCTACTTCAATTCAAACCACGGTACGGTAAATATTATTGTTAGATTAATCATTCTAAATAACAAATTTTTATCCACTCTTTAGCTTATTTTTGTTTTAACAAAACATACTTTCATACCCAAAATGACTGTGCGGCAATTTAGCTAGTTAGCTTTAAAAAATATTCAAATAACTAAACTGGCGCGTATGATATTTTTATATTAAAAATTTAACAGGATATACAACATGCATTTTCGTTTATAGCACTATAAAATTTACTAAATTACATACAAAACCTACATTAAATGCTCAGTCGTTAAATTATTTAAATTATTATTAAGGCAAGAAAAAAAGTTTCCCATGTTAAGATAAACAATCACATGCACTATGTGATTTTGAATATATAGTAATATAAATATTAATATCAAATATATAGATATACTCATTCCTATTTTTTATAATTTTTATTTTTTGGTTTCTCTTTCTTTGATTCGCTTTTTGTATAACACAAAATTGATTTTGTTGTTATTTTTTTCTTTTCTTTTTTCGTCAGTATAACATTCAATGAAAAAACAATAACAAATTAGTTTTATGTATAAAATATTCTAGTATAACAGTGCCTTAACTACGAACTCATCTCGCTACTGAAAAATATGAAATTTTAACTTTTGTGGATCTGGTGATAATACATTTTTTTTTTTAAATTTTATATAATTCATTTTAATTTTTTAGCAAACATTATAAATTTTAGATATTAACTTTAATCTATAATATAAAAAAAAAGGATTTTATTGTCGTAAATTTAAAGAATAGAAATTTGTAAGTAAATCAAATTAATTTAAACTTAAAATTTTATTATTTTTAATAAGTATTTTTACTATTATCTAAGAAAACTATGGAAAAGAGAAAACTTTCTGGTTGGGAATACAAACAAAAACGACAAAAAAAAAGAGGAACAAATGAAGACTTGCTCCACTTTTTGTTGCAACCTCGTCGTCAGGAATTGGCCAATATAAATCAAATAGACATTATTCAAAATATTGAAGTGGGATCTGAAACAGAAACATTAATGCAAACAAGTGACTCTGTTGAACCGGAAACTGTAGTTGTAGCCAACTCTAATGACTCTGCTGATACAATTGAAATAAGGCCAACAATTGAACCGGCAACTGCATCAGTTGTTACTGCATTATGTTTTGATGATATCAGTGACTGGCCAGAAGCTATTAACAAAGACTTCATTCAACATACTGTTATTAAAGGACCCGACAATTTCAAAGAAAATTTGAGCCAGTATCCCAAAAACTCGGAAAATTTAAGTTTTTCTAATCATTATTGCTACAGAATTATGGATAATGGTGAAAAAAATCAGAGATCGTGGTTAGTTTATTCCAAAAAAACTAACAAAGTTTTTTGTTTTTGCTGCAAACTATTTGTTTTAAATCCTGTTGCTGTTATGTTAGCTCGCAATGGTGTTAATGATTGGCGACATATTTCACAGCTTTTAAAACGACACGAGCGAAGTGTTGAACATTTTGACTATTTCAGCAAATGGATGGAACTAAAAAATAGATTACAGAAGGGAACATCAGCGGATACCATAATGGACAAAAGCCTAAAAAAGGAGGTGGAACATTGGGACAACGTGCTAAGAAGATTAATTTCTCTAACAATTATGATGGCAAAACAAAACTTGGCATTTAGAGCTTCTTCTGACAAAGTTTATGAAGACAATAACGGAAACTTTCTAAAAATTTTAGAATTTCTAGCCGAATTCGACCCGGTTATGGAGAAACATTTGTTAAGAGCAAAAGCAAACCCAAAATCTGTGCACTACCTAGGAAAAAGCATCCAGAATGAAATTATGGACTTGATTGGCAATTGCATAAAAAACAAAATTTTAGAGAAGGTCAAAAAATCCGTGTACTTTTCAATTATTGTTGATTGTACACCAGACATCAGCCACCAGGAACAAATGTCGATGCTGATTCGATATGTAGACGTGGATATTAATAACGAAATTTATATAAATGAAAGTTTTCTTGGATTCCACTTGATAGATGGTTCAACCGGAATTGAATTAACAAAAGCGATAATCGATTCTCTAGAAAACTATAACTTATCAATTGAAAATATCAGAGGCCAGAGCTATGATAATGCAGCGAATATGAAGGGCGTTAGAAAGGGCGTTCAAGCTCAAATTCTAAATAAAAACTCCCGAGCATTTTATATACCATGCTGCAGTCACACTTTAAATTTAGTAGTGGTAGATACAGTAAAGTGTTCATCCCAGATTGCCATATTCTTCAACATGATTGAAGAAGTTTATAAGTTCTTTTCTGCGTCAACAAAAAGATGGGTAATTTTGCAGTCAAAATGTCCATCTTTAACTCTTAAACCACTAAGCGATACGAGATGGGAAAGTCACATCAATGCTATAAAAACTCTTCACTTCGAACTGCCAAAAATTTATGAAGCACTTCAAGATGTTGCTAAATCTACACACGAAGCAGTTGTGAAAATTACAGCAGAATCAATTGCTTCAAAAATCACAAGTTTCGATTTCCTATGTTCAATCAAGATTTGGTATGAACTTTTATTTGAAATTAATTTGGCAAGCAAACAACTTCAATCAATTCAAATGAATATTATGGAGGCTTCAACTTCACTGGAAAGAACAATGACTTTCTTGAAGAAAAGTTATAACCAAAATAAATTTGATACCATTATTTTACAAGCTCAAGAACTTGCTTATATTTTGAAAGTGGATAATTGTTTTCCCATAGAATCCGCTAGAAGGGAAAGAAAAAGAAAAAGATTTTTTGACGAGCGAGAAATTATAGAAGAAAATTTATGTCCAAAGAAAACATACAAGCAAAATGTTTTCGATAAGATGTTTGAATGTGCTACAAAGGTGATAAAAGATAGATTTGAAGCCTTTCAAGCTGGAATTGAACCATTCAAATTTTTATTCGACATCAAAAGTCTCTCTTTGATGCCGGATGAAGATATAAAAATTTGTTGCAACAGATTGGAAACTAAACTGACTGAAGGAACTAAAAAGGATATTTCAGGAGCAGAATTACATTTTTAACTTAAATCCCTTTCCTCTCAATTTTGCGAAAATTTGGGACCAGACAAATCTTTAAAATTTTTGTATGAAAATAATTTAAACGAAATCTATGCAAATGTATCTGTTGCATTAAGAATTCTTCTTACATTGCCGATTACTGTAGCATGTGCTGAGTTAAAGCTTAAAATTATAAAAAACTATTTACGATCGAGCATGAGTCAAGATAGACTGAACAATTTGGCTACGATTTCGATTGAAAGCGACATTGTGAATGACTTGAATATTGAAGTTTTGCGATTAAAATTTTCTCGAATGAAAGCCAGAAAAGCTTTTTTTTCAAAATAGTTTGCTTATATATTAAGATTTTTATGTTTTTATAATAAATATGAATTAAATTAAAAGTAATAAAGTTATATTATTTTGTTATGTATGCATTTATCGTTTTTTTTACTCTTATTATGGAATGCGAAGGCGGTAATATGCAATTTTCACACATCATCTGAAACTCTAGCGCCGGTGCTGCAGTTACACTTGTACTACCAATCAGAACCTCAATTAAATTAAAATCTGGCTTATTTAGCGCATTATTAACTAAGTTAGACGAAGGCAAAATATTTTGTAATTTAACTGGTGTTTGGTTGCTAAAATGGGTTGTGTTTTGTTCGAATTTGAAATATCATTTTGAATATTCTTATTTTTAACTGATTTTTGTGTAAATATGGATCGAATCGTGTTTTGTTTGAATTTCAATATTGTTACTATTATATATCCATTATTTATTATCTTTTTTTCAAATTTGTTTTAGTCAAAACAAAACTTTTTTTACAAGCACTGAAATATTACTATTTTTTGAATATTTTGTGTTTAATGAAAGTTGTATTTGTATTTAAATTACTTTTACCTTACTTTTTAAAACTACTTATATTTGTTCTTATCGGCAACAAGCTCCTGTTTTAATTTTTTTCACTTTTGATTTCGGAATCCTAACTTTAGATGTGTGATAGTTTGGTTTATACTTCAGCCAGTTCGGTGTTAGTAATTTGAAGAAGATTATCGCATTTCAACTTGCTTTTTATGTATTTGACCAGTTTGACTTCTGTTGTGTTAATACTGAGATTTGAAATTCTTGCGTTAATCGGCTTATATATAAGATATGTTGGATCAAAAACTTTTATTTCTTTCAATATCTGTTGAAATATCGTTAATTTCTTCCCTTGTTTTTTAAGTTTGCCTGTCTCAATACTAGCTATTTTCATTTGGTTCAGAATTACTGTGAAGTCTTATAAAATCTTGAACCTACATTTTACTTTTAAGAATTTCTAAATCAGTCAAAACTACATCTCTTAAGGTCAACAATATTTGAGAGAATTCTCTTGATTCAAACAACTTGCACAAACAAAGTAATGCGGTAAGAAGCTGCTGCATCAATTTCTCGGAGCGTTTAAGCAAACTAAATTAAATTTGCAATTGCTGAAACCTTTGCATGTTATATCAAATTTCATATCGGTGACTATACAATTTTCTACGCTGCATTTAAAATCCATTGTTAATGTTATGTTAATGTTAAGTTATGAAGAAAAATTAAAGATGAGGATTAACTTATTATTTGTACTAGTTTTTATTATTACTATACTATAATTTTTTTTTATACCCTACACCTATGAAATAGGTAAAATGGTATAATAACTTTGGTATGGTGTTTGTAACCACCTAAAGGAAGCGGAAAAGTATATATATTTGTGAGCAGCGTCAGACAGATCCCCTGAGTCGACTTAGCGATGTTTGTCCGTCCGTAGGCATAATAGCTCAAAAACTAATGGAACTATCTGGATACAATTTTGACTGTAGGTTACTAATTCTAAAAGTACGGACAGGTTTGTATATGGGCGAGTTCGGATTCTGGAACTTTTGATCTAAGGGAAAAAATCACGATGATTCAACTATACCAGTGGTATATGTTGGACCAAGGGGTCATATTATATTCGTGCTATTAGAATTGATCTTAATGAATTCCATATACAATTTAAACATGAGATTAGTACTAAGCCTTATAACATTAGAAACGTCTTAGACTTTCAATAGCTACAATTCTATTTTTATTTATATTGTAATATTTTGTATTTGATTTATATGGTATTCTTTATCTGTGAGTTATATTATTTAACTAAATTATTTGTTTACATTTTGTATTTGAACCCAATAGTAGTAAAGCAGGTACCTGGGCATGGGAATTCTGTGCGAGAAAGAGACAGCAAATATTAAAGTAAAGGTGTTGCTATTGGCGCTTGCATAATTATTGTAGAAATATTTATGCAAATTAATGTCGTGATTGGCGTTTGCATAATTAGTTTCCGGAAAAGTGTTTGTAAATAATATTATAGAAGGTCAACTAGATAATGTAGAACAAGTAAGTGCAATGACCTAAACAGGTGTTGTACTATAATAACATAGACCATATTGTATAATAATATGCAAGAATTTAGTTTATTTTTTTATAAAAAGCTTTTACGGTATAAAAGGAAATAATATATATATATAGAAGGTTAACTAGATATAGTAGAACAAGTAAGTGCAATGATCTTGTTGTGATAGTTTAGTAACATAGATATTATAGTAAATAATAAGAATTTATTTTTTAATAAAAAGCTTTCAAGGTCAATTAGTTTTCTGGAAATGCATAATTAGTTCCCGGAAAAGTGTTTGTAAATAATATTATAGAAGGTCAACTAGATAATGTGGAACAAGTAGATAGTGCAATGACCTAAACAGGTGTGTAGTATTTCTACCGGTTCCATGATTAGTTTCCGGAAAAAGCTTTTGTAAATAATACAAGTAAGTACAATGATCTTGTTGTGATTGTATATAGTAACATAGATTATTGTAAATAATAAGAATTTATTTTATTTTTTAATAAAAAGCTTTCACGGTCAATCAATTATTTTAACGTAATATTAACACAAGAATGCAGTTGTTATTTATGAGAGAAATAAAATGCAAATATTGACCTTGATATTGTATCTTAGTTTTAAAGTAATTTAAAAAATGTATTTATTGATTAATTGTTATGTTTATTGCAGAAAAAATTTTTGAAAGAAAAAATCCAGGTGTTTGATAAAAATTTATGTTAATGTTAATTGATTTATTATATTAACTACTTTGTATTTTGTAAATAAAAAAGTCAGTTATTATTAAATTTTCTGCTACTTTGTATAATGTAAATTAAATTTCCAACTTTATTTGAAAATAAATTACCTATTCCCTTTGATTTAAGAAATGGAAATTGGAAAGTTGGTCTTTCAGAAATATATCTGAACGATTTCCTACAAACAGAAGAATTAAACAAAAAGAAATGTGTTTTTATTAATATTGGACAGTATAATGTTTATGTAACAAATATTGAAAAACCTCTCGAAAAAATTAAAGTAACCAAATCTATAGGCTACACATATTATTCATATAACGATTCGGAATTACATTTGGATGATTGGAAGTTTAATTTTTTGCCAACGCTTATTAAAAATATAACTCCTAATCCCGGGTTTACTCGAAATCAAGTTTTCAAAGAATTCTTTAATGAAGTTTTGACATATATCTCTACTCCTAAAAATTATGATGATATAATATTTAAAAAAGTGTCAGAATCTAACCGAGGGGATTTAATTCGAATATCGCAGACTTTTGATGAAGACAGTTTCTATATAAAAGTTAATCAAAGTTATAATGTAAAAACATTACTAACTGAATTATTTCAACAGAAAAAAAATATAAAAAATTTCAAAACAAAATTACCTGAACTATTCAAATTAGCTGTTGCTAATAATAAAGATGAATTGAATGGAATGGTGATGATTTATTCAGATATCATTCAATCATCTGTTTTTGGAAGTAGCAAAGTGCGGGCGTTGAGAGCTATCAACATAGAAAATTGTAGAATACCTACAAATTTTGAATTTGAAAATGTTCATTACATACCCGTTGAAAAAAATTGTTTTGAAACAATAGCAATTAAAATTTGTAACCAATACGGTGATGAAATAAATTTTGTTTCCAGTTACTATCCAACAAAAAATGTATTACACTTTAAAAAGCATTGATTCCCCAAAAACAATATAAATACTACTACTCAAATATGTTATCCTATCAAACATGGAAAGAGCTTACGTGAGATATTATTCCTCTCAAGTAGGTGGAGGAGTCAACGATATTGGGCCTTTATTACAATTTTATCCAGCTATACAAAGAGGTCGTGGTTTTGGAAATATATTCGGAAGTTTAATTCGTTACTTAAAGCCAGTTTTTACATCAGGTTGGGACTTAATTAAAAAAGAGGCTGTAAACACAAGTAAAAATATTTTTAATGATATAGCATCTGGTGCAAACATAAAAGAAGCTTTAATTGATCAAAGCAAAGGCGGTATAAAAAATTTACGGAAATCAGTAGTTAACCAACTGCATTCGATGTATGGTGGAAGACAAAGAACTATAAAAAGACAAAGAGCTATTAAAAGACGAACAGTTTCTAAAAAGACACATTTAAAGTCGAAACGACGAAAAAAGAAAAGTAAAACATCCGATATATTCAATTAAAAATGGAATGTATGAAATCTGAACTTGATCTTTTTGCGTCATTACCCGTACAAACAAGTATTTTGCGTTCAGAAGAGGTAGCATACAATCCTTTAGCTTCTTTAGAGGCATCACCGTCAACTATTGAATTTATTTCACTTGGAAATGGAGATACATATCGAGATTTATCCTCCACCTATATAAAATTTAAAGTTCAAATATTAAAAAAAGATGGATCAGTTTGGAGTGCAAATGATAAAGTAGGAACCGGAACTGAAGCAAAGTCAGCTCCGCAACCTAGTGTTGTAAATAATTTATTACACTCTTTAATTAAACAATGTAATGTAACTCTAAACGGAAAAAACATCACTCCTTCAGACTCCTTATACCATTATAAAGCATACTTAACTACTTTACTAAATTATGGTACAGATTCCAGTTAAACACATCTGGAAGCATCTGGTTGGGAATTGGATAAACCAAATGTAAATGATTTTAATAATTCTGGTTCTAAATCAAGACAAAAATCATACAACAATTCTACTGTAGTAGAATTAATGGGAAAATTACATGTAGATTTCTTCAATACTCCTAAATTACTTTTAAATAATGTTGACATTCGAATTGCTTTAGCCCTAGAAAAACAGGATTTTTTTATTTTCTTTAACGATGTCGATGAAAGCTATTTAAAAATTCTCGAAGCTACGTTATACATGAAACATTTAACAATTAATCCTAGCATATTGATAGCACATAATACTGTATTGGAAAATGCTAACGCGAAATATTTTTATACCAGAAGTGAAATCAAAACATTTACAATTCCAGCTAACACATCTAACATATCATTGGATAATATATTTATAGGGCAAATACCAAAAGCTCTAGTATTTTGTATGGTTAATAATGAAAATTTCAATGGTAAGAGATCAAAAAATCCATACCATTTCGACCATCAAAATCTCACACAATTTCAATTATATGTGAATGGAGTGCCTACACCAAACTCTTCAATTGAAACAAGTTTTACACCGAATAGTTCTTGTAATTCTCGAGCATATTTAACATTATTTAGCGGAACAGGTATACATCATTCTGAAAGAGGACATCAAATTTCAAAAGAATTATTTTCAAAAGGTTATACAATACTGGCTTTTGATTTATCACCAGACGGCTCGGGAACAGACACATGTCAGAGTTTATTAAACCAGGGAGTAGTAAAGATTGAAGCAAGACTCAGCTCTCCATTAACTTCAACAT
Organism: Dolichopus griseipennis; assembly: GCA_963082915.1. Taxonomy (NCBI): domain Eukaryota; kingdom Metazoa; phylum Arthropoda; class Insecta; order Diptera; family Dolichopodidae; genus Dolichopus; species Dolichopus griseipennis. The sequence continues at coordinate 158,479,368 of OY720441.1, read as the reverse complement.
TAACTTGTATTGTATTTGCAGAATTCGATGCTAATATCGAAATTGATGAAAATCGTAACGTCTACGTGAACATATAAAAGGAAGTTTAGTAAATCATCTCTATTCATTTCAAAATGACATGTGCTCTAGTAGATTTATCGTTCTGTACGGACGATAACAATACAATATTTGTAAAAAATATTGCTGTGGCTGGTATAAAAGAAAAATGTAAAACTATTGTAAAAGAATTAAAGTATAAATTTCCTGTCAGAGATTTGAAAAAAACGGATATTGAGATCAAATTACTCTTTTGGACATATCGATAACGAAAAAATAACTAATAACTTAATAAATTTGCTTGAAAAATTCGATATAGTCTTAACAAATGGAAAACTTAAAGCAGAATTTTTGATAGCATTTATACGAGGAAATACTCGACCAATTGATATCTCACGATTGCAAGATAATGAACACACTTCAGATTTCAAAGGTTCTGAAATGTAATAAGTTAACACATAAAATATTTAGAGGCGTTTATGCTCTTCATAAATTACCAAAACAAGTTTTAAAACCTAGTATTTTGGTGGTAAATACCGATAATTCTAATGAAAAGGGAACACATTGGTTAGCAATATTTGTTCCAGTTCAAGGGTGTGCAGAATATTTTGATTCATTTGGAAATCCCCCGTTTCACAATGAGATTATAAAATTTCTACAAAATCAATCAACATGTTTTGTTTTCAACAATAAGCGTTTACAAAGTAATTTAACATCTGTTTGTGGACATTATTGTTGTGTATATCTATGGATGCGAAGTTCCCGTAAAAGCATAAAATATTTTCTTAATTTATTCGACACATCATCCCCACTTAAAAACGATAAAAAAATACAAAGAATATTTCGAAAAATTTTTAAAAAATGTGGAAGAAAAACTATAAATACAAAATTCTAAAATAGAATTCATCAGTTAAACCAAAACAAAACAATGGAGCAATCTACAAATTCAGAAGTATTTAAAACAGAAAAAGGTGAGCCACCGCAGAACCTTTTATTAAGCTATATTTATTTTTTGGATAAAAAACAAACAATAAAAATTCAAATTGGATTTAATATTGAAAATTTGGCTGCAACAATAATTTTCCAACGACAAAACAAAGTGATTAGCGAAATGAATTATTTGGAGTGGTATACATTTTATCGCGACTTTAAAAACAATGAAGCAAAATTAAATGCAAAAGGATTTTCGTTAACATTTAATCATGCTGATCGCACTAAAAAACTTACGTTGCAGCTAGATCAGTACACCCATTTCTGTCTTATGCTAGACTTTATACAAGCAGTGATGTCATATAACAATGGAGCTGAACTAAATGTACGAGAATATGTATTCAAATATTTTGAGAGATGTATTGAAAAGAATAAACTAAGATTGGAACAGGAAGATTTCTACATTCCAATGAGCTTACACATAGCTCAGTGTAACTATTCCAGACTATTTTATGAAATACCTATGTTTTTGTCAGAAAAAATATCTTGTTCAATAATAAATAAAACAAATATTTTTTAAAACCAATTTTTTTCTTTTATTAAATGCATATATAAATTCATACAATTTTTTACAGCACATCTTAAATGATTTTCCTTATGTTGAGGGCAAATAGTTGTGAAATTCCTTAGTTTCTGAAGAGATGGAATTTTATTATCCAAATTGATAACTTCCACTGATCTTGAAATAAATTTATCTAAAAATTCTTTTTTCTTAGATCCTTTTACGTAAATGACATCATAAGAAGTCAAATAATTATTTAAGATATTTTTAATTTCTGAGTATTCTAAGAATCCATCATCCCAATCAAGTCCATTGATTGTATTTTTGTTGTATTTATTTTGTTGTTCAACATTTTCACTTAACTCCTCAAGTGAATAAGGCGCTTTAAATACAAACAATATTGGAATGAGGGAGCCTTCAGCTACCAAAGCAAATTCTTTCAAAAAATGTTGTTTATTGTTACCAATAACAAATTGTAAATCTGCTACTGCCTTGCTGCTCATTTTGTACCTTACTAAACTAGAATAATTTGAAAACCTCTAATTTATACTTATGATAATACACAACTCAGTGAGGAAAAAAAGAAAGCTGTCCTGATGTACAGTAAATTTAAAAAAAAAACCGGAAAATGTACAGTTTTGCAATTAGAGGCCTATTAATTGGATTTATTCGAGCCAATTAATTTAGAAAAATTGCAGTGCAAATGCGCCGCCAGAGTTCTGTCGCAAACGCCGGAGTTCTGGCACCAGCCGCAGTCGCCAGAGTTCTGACGCAGTCGCCAGAGTTCTGACGCAGTCGCCAGAGTTCTGACGCTGTCGCCAGAGTTCTGGCCCCAGCCGCCGGAGTTCTGACGCAATCGCCGTAAACTTTATTTTTTCTTTTAAATCCAAATGGTACAGAACTATAATTTTCATAAAAAGACGTGTTGCGGTCTGTAAATTTAAATTAAAATATAAAAAAACTTTTGTTTAATTGTATAATGAATAAACTTTATTAAATAAAATGAAAATTTGTAATAAAAAATATTTAACTAACTATCTTTGTTTTTTGTATCCAAAAGGAAAAGAACTAAAATCTTCATTAAATTTTCTTTTTTCAGCCCTTAATCTATAAATTTTCGTTTCAGGAACTGTTATTACTTGATGATCTTTTGTCCTTCTAAAATTCTTATTTAAAATGTTTACGCCTTCTTTATCATTGGATAAAACCATTTCCTTAATTTTATCAAAATTTACTATTTGTGAGTTTTCATAATTTAATCTAATTCCTTTTACTTTGCAAACAACGGTGTAACTTTGGGTATTAGGCGAAAATATTTTATAAGCGTAGTTCTTCGGACCACCACTGACAAATTCAGTTATATAACTGCTTTCTCCGAAAGATTCTAGTTCATTTGTCATATCTCCGATAAAATTTCCTATTGTCGGTTCATAATCGCCTTCTTTAGAAATATATATGACTGAATCTGTGTCATAATACAAAACACGGTCGCCAAGATTTTCCAGATAACTGTAAAGTTTTAGACGTGCTTGCGCTGTTGTGTAACTTGCAATACATACATTAACAGTACGTTGTAAATCCATTTCCTCTGTTTTGTACTTCCAGTTAACTAAAACTGTTTCAGAGTTAATTATCATAATGTGCATCACATCTTTATTGGGGTCTGTCAATATAGAGTAAAAGTCGGCAGGACTTTTTATTATTTCAGTTTTTGTCTGATTCTCCCTTTGCCCAAACTTACCCCAAAATGAGTTTAATATGAGCTTACTATAAGATCTTCTTCCAGCATTTTTTTGAATATTTTTATAATTTAATTGAATGTTTTCTTTGTTAAAAAATTCTTCTATATATTCTTTTTTAGAATGTTCTGATGAGCATTCTTTAGGCCATCCTGAAGCTTCTTGTTTTATTTTAAGAAACTTGTCCATCATTTCTGTAAATAATCCATGTTCGCCCAAGTTTTTGTCATATTGTTGTACCTTATATTTCCAAATTTCCTGGATTTCAATTATTTTATACCCTTTTTTTATTCCTTTTATTACTTCGTCAATAACCCAAGTTCCTGTAATTGCCCTTTCTCTATCCGAATGAAAACATTCATGTTGGTACCCTTCATTACTGCAAGTTGCACAAAGTGTAAACATCAGTTTATTATTCTGCTTTATTGGAAGAACAGGATGCAACAAATTGCATGGTGGAAGAATATTGCATTTGATTAAACCATTAATATCTTCAATATTAACTTTAGAACATACTTCATTTCCCACCAAAATTTCAGGATGTCCTACAGGAAACTTTCCATATTTGCACACATATGGATATAACGAGCAAATATCAATGTATTTTATTTTTTCATTGTCCTTTGCTTTATAATACATGTAGGAGTTTCCAGTTCGACCACCATAAAAAGCATCCCGCGGATTTAGAGGAATATTTTTTAAAATGGGATGATTCATTAGATATGCCATTTCTTCTTTTTCTTGTAACTGCGTTCTGAATTCACACTCCCATATTTGAATTACCTCGAATCCAAATGATCTTAATCTTTCTTCTCTCATTACGGTGTTTTCAAATCTAATGTCAAGAATGTCAACACCATTGTCACGTATAATTTCATCTCTTTTATGTGGATAGCATTTTGGATGTCCATGAAAATAACAGCCATAAAATTCAAAGATTTGCTTTGTTTCTACACAAATCCCATCTACCTTTATGCCATTTATGATTGCTTCTTTTTCTTTTCCTGCGTGACGAATGTACATTTTTCTTTGATCTTCCTCCTAAATTAACCACTGCAGTGCTATTTTTGATTGGATGTCTGTTAATCTGTAACCTAGAAAAAATGTCTTATATAAATTCTAAAATATTTTAAAAAATATTAAAATAAAACTAATAATTATTACCTTTTTTAGGTATTAATCCTATAGTTTCCGGTTTTAAAAAGTTCCTTCGAAAAACCAAATTGCAGGCTGAAGCTATGGTTGCAGCTTCAGTAAAAGGGCAGACATTATTTTCTTGCAGTAGAAGATTTCTAAATTTGATGCATGCTTCCGTTAAAATAAGTACGTCGTTTTTACAATATTCAATAAAATCGTGCTTCATATTAAATTCTGTATTTTTATTTTGTTCATACCAATTTAAAAATATTTTTCGGTTTTCTGCTGACATTGTATCTGGACTGTAGTAATGCATAGGTGGTAACAGACCAAAGTAATTTTGATTTTCTGTTTTATTAAATAAGTGTGGAAAATATCCCTTTTTAAAATAACCTGGTAAATCAAAAGCTTTCGGAAGCTGTGATAGTGCCATAGGTAGATAATTTAATGAATCCAAAAATTTAATGTTATTTAGCTGCATTTGTATAATCTTTGTCCCTCTCATTATTAATTTTGGTGTTTTATTACTTTTATGAAGTAATTTATTTAAAATAAATTGATGGTCAAAACTTTGACCATTATGAGCTATTACTACTACTTGCTTAAACTTTTTGGACATTTCAAAAATGTGATGAATTAAATTCGAAATAACATCTGAATCAAAAACTTTTGTTCTAAAACCACATTTAGAACAAAAAAATAAATTTTGTTCCGCAATACAACTATGACATCTTGAAAAAATAACACATAAGTTTGCTTCGTGCAATGTTACGTCCTCATTATGCTTCTGGTATAATGTTTTCTCTTGCATTGTCTCTAAATCGTAAAATAAAAATAGAAAATCATTGGTTTTTGGTTGACGTCTGTCTACATTAATATAGCAAAAATGGTTTCTTTCTACCATTTTGTTGCAATTCTTGCAAAAAATCGTATCACATTTATGTGAACCAAATTTTGTAAAATATATTTTTAAACAAGTTGTGCACTTATGGATCTTTTGACATGTATTATTTTTATGATTGCGAAAGCATTTTTCACCTCGAAATGACCGTTTACAGTTTTTGCAAGAAATGTTGGTCGGTATGGAATTACATGCAGGAGATTGTCGGCAGTAAATACATGTATTTTCACATCTGTGTCGGTTTCGGTTAGTAAAACCTACATTACACCTTTCGCAGTAATAGTCGATGCAAAATACGGATGTTAGGGAAGTAATAACATTAAAATGATTTTCAAAATATAATAAATTGATTCTTTTTCCCTCATTTTTTCTATCAAAAATAATATTCTTATTATTTGCCCAATCGTAAACAACAATTCTATACTCATTACCCAAAAATTCTTGTATTTTGTTTAGTTCCGGCAAACCTGCACCTTCTACTAAATTTATATTTGTTTTTTGCATTAACTCCAATGCAAGATTTTTTTGCACTTTTTTTGTGTCCTTACGAATTTGATTGTAGTTAATATCTCCATCAGCAAATGCTTTTGCTACAACAATAGCACGAGGCAGACAAATGTTATCCTTGTTTCTGATAGTAACGATCCCCTTACGTTTTAAACTTTCTTCATCAAAAGTAAAATATCTTCTTGCACGTCCACTTCCGGAAGGCAACCGCACAGTAGTTGTTGTTAGTTGAAAAGATTCATAGCTTAAGCCTTCCGAATTGCTTTGAAATATTTTACTTATTAACTCCCAGACATCTTCAAATTTAACCAAACTTGCAAGTTTAAAGTTTATCCAACCTGGAGTTTGAAAATTCTCTCCGACAAACGTCATTCCAATTAAGTCATTTGGTTCAACATTTTTAACGGAGTATTCCACAATTTGATTAATTCCTTCCTTTGTCCAGGGAAGCATGTTGTCTTCATTGGGACAGGTCTTTATTTTGAATGTTATTTTCTTTGACACTACGCCAAATTTTCGTGCTATTTGATTTTTTTCTTCTAAAATTTCAAATTTTCCGGATTCTTTTTCGAGATATTTAGCAAAAATTGCCTTTTTTGCCATTGTACTTCTATTATTGTTTGGTTTTTACGTTATAATGATAGTGTATACCGTTATAACTTAACTTTTATACCCGTTAATAATTACATATATTTTGCATCAAGTTACTATTACTTAATTTATGGGTAATTTTGCATAACACAATGTAGTTAACAATATGTATTGAACAAAGAAAAAGAAATCTTTATTTACATATTTTATATTAAACATATTTTATAATTCCTTTTATTTATTAATCTATTCTATTTGTTGACTATCTGCATAATACATCAGCAGTTACAAATCAGGAAATGTATTTTAAAGACAAGAAATTTTATTCAAATCGATTGTTTGTTAATTAAAATTTTTATTTAAATAAAAAAAATAGTGTAATATATTCAATTTTCATAAATTCCAATTATTCTTTCAATTAAACATAGCAATTAATCACGAAATTCCAAATTTTTTTCACACCTAAACTTTGCATAATACACACCTCAAATTTGTATAATACAAAGTATAATTAGTATAATATATTAATATATTCATAGTATAATATTTTTTTTTTTTTTTTTTTTTTTTTATCTCATAAATAACAACTGCATTTTTGCATTAATATTATTTTCCAGAAAACTAATTGACCTTGAAAGCTTTTTATTAAAAAATAAATTCTTATTATTTACTATAATATCTATGTTACTAAACTATCACAACAAGATCATTGCACTTACTTGTTCTACTATATCTAGTTAACCTTCTATATATATATTATTTCCTTTTATACCGTAAAAGCTTTTTATAAAAAAATAAACTAAATTCTTGCATATTATTATACAATATGGTCTATGTTATTATAGTACAACACCTGTTTAGGTCATTGCACTATCTACTTGTTCTACATTATCTAGTTGACCTTCTATAATATTATTTACAAACACTTTCCGGAAACTAATTATGCAAACGCCAATCACGACATTAATTTGCATAAATATTTCTACAATAATTATGCAAGCGCCAATAGCAACACCTTTACTTTAATATTTGCTGTCTCTTTCTCGCACAGAATTCCCATGCCCAGGTACCTGCTTTACTACTCCCAATAGCGAATGGTAGCTAAGTCGAGTCGAAAATCAGAAAAGTTTTTTCACTTTCACTGGGACTCTAATCAGGGCCTTTCGCATGAAAGATTAGCAGTCTAACCACTGTGCCACCCAGCTGTTGCATTTGCGAAATTAATTAAGATAGTAACTTGAAACAAATTTAAAAGCTTGAAATTTGATACAAGAGTGTTCTTTATTATTTCCTGTGTGTCCCCTATCTTACACCTACCAAGTTTTAAAAGCTTATCTTCGAAATCAATAAAGATTGTAACTTATTAAAATTGTAAATTATATAAACCTTCATATAGCTAGTATGTTGGCCCGTCACAGAATGACGGAAGGTCAATTGAAAGAAGAACTTTTTCTAATTAAGAACTATTTCTAATTTCATTATATATATGCTTAAATAAAATCGCTACCGTTACATTTTGTATTACGCTGATTATGCTTCGATATTACTAATAGATACACAAAAAAAAATAAATGACTCATATTATTTCTTGTTGTAACTTAAAAACTTGAAGATGAACAAGGTAGCCCATATGTTTTAAATTTAATAAAATGTTGGGGTTGTTGTTTCAAATCCCTTCTTGGTAAAATTTTTTTTTATATCAATTAATATTTATTTTTTATTTAAATGCGTACTTGCTTAAATTAAATGAATTAATAAAAGATTTTAAATTTTCTTTATAGGTTTATTTTGTTTCAATAATGATCTATTTCTCCATCTATTTATGGTTTGTATTCATATTTTTAAAAAATTTTGCTATACTTAACTGTTTAATTTCACAACCTTTGTTTGAATTCAAATCGAAATTCTTGTTTGTTGGTTACATTCTAAGACGTACCTACTCAACATGCTAAATAATGTACCTATTAATATATGTTGATTTTTGAATTGAGTTTTGCATTATCAAATGGAAATTATAAATTTTATTTGGAATTTTTTTTTAATATACCGAATTAAGTTATAAACAAGTAAAGAAACAGTCAGTCGGTGCAACCGACTTGGAAATACCCTACACCTATTTGGTTCAAATTTGATGACATATCAAATCTACAAAAATGTAGAAGCTTCAAATTTGGCACAAGGGTGTTCTTTACTATCTCTTGCGTGTTCGCCTAATTTGGGATCAATTGTAGTGGTGGTTCAGTACCCCTCTTAGACCTCCAAAGTTTTAAAAGCTTATAATCGAAATTACTAAAAATAGTAACTTAAAACTAATATAGAACGTTCAAATTGTGTACAAGGGTTAACTAGTACTTAAAGTACAGCGCGGACTGTATAAAGACGAAATCAGCCCAAGGGTTCGGATTCTGGACCTTTAAATCGGTTTCAGGGCTAACGAACATATATAAAAAAATCTCGATAACTCAACAACTAATGACGCTATCTTCCTTCATGAAATTTGTGCTTTAGGTTATTGGTAATGAAACTACGGCGGCGATTGGACAATGGGTTAACGCGTACGGTGAGGGTTGGACAATGGGTTCGGAACTTAGAACTTTTCGATCGAATTTAGGCCAAACTAGCATAATTCCGTACCCAATGAAGATAGAACCTCCAAATTTAGTATCAGGGTATCGCTTTCAATTTCCGTAGTCTCCTTGAAATTTGAGCCCAATTGGAGTAGTGGGTGGGGGACCAGCCACTCAGTTCCGAGGACCTTAAAGCATTTTTTCGAAATTAATAAAGATAATAACTTGAAACAAATGTAGAAGCTTTACATTTGGCCCAGGGTGTTCTTTACTATTTCTTGCGTGCCCCTCTAATTTGGGATCAATTGGAGTTGTGGTTCAGTATTTCTCTTAGACCCCCCAATGCGTAAAAGCTTATCATCGAAATTAATAAAACTAGTAACTTAAAATTAAGATAACACGTTCCAATTGTGTACAAGAGTTAACTAGTATTGAAAGTATGACGGGGACTGCATATGGGCGAAATCGTACCATGATTCCGGGTTCTGAAGCCCTTGAAAAGTTCAAGGGCTAACAAACATATATCTTAAAAACACCAAAAAAACTCAAAAAATAATGCCGCTATTTTGATGAAATTTAAACTCTAGGTTACTAATACCTAATAAAAGGAACATGGGAATTGGTTCTGGTCGAGTTTAATTTCGAAGCCAAAGAATATATTTCCTATTTCCTATGTGTCCCCGAAATTTTGACTTAATTGTAGTGGTTCAGCTATGTTCACAGGTACTTGCTGTATTTATGTAAAATTTATTTTTATATTTAAAAGAATTATATGAAAAGGTCTAATTTTGTAATTGTATTTTAGAAATACATTTATTGCATATTTTGCGTTTATAAGTTTTGCTATTAGGTATATAAACTAACCATTTAAAATAATTGAAAATTTGAAAAATTTGGATTATTAAATATATTATGCTTTGATTAGCTTTTTATCACAAAATTTAATAATTAGAATTTTTTCATTTTGTAATTGAATTGGATTTATTTTAATTTATTTCAAGTTTTTTGTTTTTTAATATTTTTAAATAGATAAATTAATAAGAATTTGTAATATTTTTTAATAGATAGTGTAATTAGAAAATGTTTTTAGTATTATAAAGTTAATTTGGTTAGCTATGTCTTACGATCAATTTAATAACAGCTTTTATGGTGTTAAAACGACTTATGGATATGTCCTTAAATTTGAACCAAATAGGTGTGGGGTATTTCTAAGGCCGTTGCACCGACTGACTGTTTCTTTACTTGTTTTTATTTACAAAATCTTTTACTTTTTATATAAAATTGTCAGAAAATTTTCTGTGAGTTGTAAAACCGTAAAAGAACTAATTCATAAACATTTAAAATAATTTAAATCCAAAAAAAAATTTTTGTTTATTTTTTTTTTTTGTTAATAAAAATAAATAAAATAATTTTGGCCTGCTTATGATAATTTATGATATTTTATTTTCTAAAATAAAACACATCCAACAAAAGATTAATAATATACTTTTTTATAATTGAGCACATACAACAAAACACATTTAATTGAATGCGTTTGGTACACCTCATTCTAGACAAATATATTAATAATATATATTATTATGTCAGCACCAAAGAACACCGAAGAAAATTTCTCACAAACATAAATATTACCATTCGAGTAATATTTCATGTCTTACACAACTCATAATTTTTGTTTTAATTTTTTATTTCTAATATTTCAAACGTTTTAAACATGTGCTATAAAATTCATATATCATAAACAAGTATCAAATTCACTTATTTTTATTCATAACAACTTAAGTAACTACATTGTGCAATACCCGTAGTACCTATAAAAATAACAAATTAATTAAAGTAGCTGAATCTCATTTTTAGGCAATTTATTTTAAAAGCATTTATAATGCAACGACCATATCATGTTTCTATAATGTTTTTTTGTCACACACATATGCTTAACAGATGTGTTTTTCTAATTTGTAAAAAGTTAAAATTTTACAAATTATAAAAGTATAATTGAAAGATAATTGAAAAGTAAAATTAAAATAAGAAAGTTTAGTCAGTTCATTTGTAACATCTAGAAAGGTTTTGAATTAATTATTTATTTTATGATCTTTTTTATTGGTTTTCGAAGTAATTATTTAATTGGCGCAGTCGGTAGGATTCGAAAGTATAGGAATCCAGTGATAAAGAAAACGTTAAATAATAATAATTAAATTCAAAATAATTTAATTATAATATTATAAAAAAAAATTTTTTTGAATTGAACTCAAAACTGATCAAGACAAATAGCAGTGAAAATAATCTTAATTATTTAATTCAAATCTAACAAGCCGTAAATTATTGCAAAAAAAAAAACAAATAAAATTGATTGAAAATTAAATAACTATTGAAAGGCATGAATTAAAATTTTAACGTGTTACTGTTATACTGAACTATAAATAGTGTTCTATTGTGAACAACATAACATTAAAACATTGTTTTTGTGTCATTAACTAAATAAGGAGATTATGAATCCACCACTTAAACCATCAGTGTTAAATGCTGAAGTCCACAGCAGAATCAGCAAGATCAACAGCAAAACCAACCATTGGTGTTAAATCAGCCATTGACGTTAAATATTGTCCTGTTGAAGTACATTGAAACTATACCACAGCTCAATGGTAAAGGTAATGATCTCTTTACATTTTTAGATTTAGTTAGTAATGTAGTTCCTTTATTATTAAGATATGATGCTTCCAGTCAAAAAATTTTAAGTAGAATTAAAAGTAAACTGACTGGTAAAGCAAAAGAAATAATTGAAATAAATAATAATGTTAATAATTGGTAAGAACAATATTAGTTAATAATTTCGATGACAAAAGAACTGCTACACAAATATTTGACGAACTAAGATCCGTGCAATTTAATTCAACCAGTGTAGAATTATATAACCAAATTCAAAGTATTTTAAGAAAATTGAATAACAAAATAAAAGATGAACCTGACAGTTTAAATACAATTAGACAAAATATCGACTCCACAAATATTCAAAGACAAATTACCCAAACCAATGCGTTCTATAATTTTCAGTAGAAATCAAGTACTCTCGAAGAGGCTATGAACATTTTACATGAAAGGAATTCTGCTGTTAATAATCCGCTCAATAATTACCAAAATAAAAATAGAAACCATACTAGAAATAAAAATAGAATTAATAGTACTAACAATGCATTTATAAATCCACATAATCAAAATGATAACCATAGTTCCAATAATATCTTTTATAATAACAATCATAATTAAAATACTAACAATGAAAAAATACTAATTTTCAATAAAATTGTAACTATACTAATAATTATAATTTATAATAACTATAACATAAATCGTAACTTTAATTTCGACCGTTCATACAATAGAAATAATAACTCTTATTATAACCACCATAATAATAACCAAAACAGCGTGCAAAAGAATCAAGCTCATAGAAATAAGAAAGGTAGACCCTTTAGGTTAACTATAGATTCTGGGGCCACAATGAGTGTAATAAACTTTGTGTTTTGTAATCCCATATTTGCAAGTAAAAGTAAAGCCAAATTGTGGTAAAACATTAACAAACGTATTTAATTGTGATACCATTATAACCATTGAAGCAGTTTTAGAATTTAAATCCAATAAAAAATTTGAATTGTTATAATTACCGTTTAATAATCAAATGGATGGACTGATTGGTAATAATATACTAATACCATTAGAGTGCAATATTAACTACAACGAGAAAGATTGTAGTAGAGCAGACTGTGTCAAATCTGGGATACCTGTATGACCGTTATATAAACATTATATCATTATTATAAACATTAATTACTTTTGACAAAATTTCAAACATACCAGCTTCATTAGTTGTAGTGTAATGCTCATATAAAAGAAGGAGTTGAATGGCAGCTACTCGAACCCTCTGCAGTAGACCAACTAAATTTTGCGGTAATTTTGGCCATTAAACTAAACTATTTTTGGCAAAATTTAATAGGTATAGAGTAATGCTCATATAAAATAAGAAGTTGTATGGAAGCTACTTGAACTCACTGCAGCAGACCAACCAAATTTTGAAAAAATTTTGGCCATAAAACTAAACTACAACTATCTTAACCCACGGGCCAAAATGGCTGGATTTAAATAGCGATGACGGCTATTGCAAAAAAAAAAAACGAATTTGCGAGATTCCTATTTTTTTCAACGAAAATGAAGAACAAGAGTATTCAATTCCTATCCCTTTAGAAAATATTCAAATTTTTCAACATGAAACTTTTCTAGGGAAAAATGAAATTAGGTGTGATCACTTTGATCCCTCCTCCAAAAGTGAACTAATGAATTTATTAAAAAAATTCAAAAAAGCATTTTATTACGAAGGTGAAGATCTCACGTTTACTCATGCTATCAACCATAAAATTAATACTCTGAACGAATTTCCGATTTATACAAAAATCTATCGTTATCCTGAGGTACACCGTCAAGAAGTTGACAACCCAATTCAGGAAATGATGAACCAAGGAATTATTAGACAACGATTCACCTTACTCAATGGTACTCATACTTCCAGAACTAATTTCGAATTGTGTCAAAAAAACCGAAAAAATCTGGTAAACAAAAATGGCGTGTTATAATTGAAAAATGGCGATATTTTGGAAAATCTGGGTCGAACAATGTATTTTACCACGCTCGACTTAGCTAAAGGCTTTCATCAAATAGAAATAGCCGGACGGCATAAGTAAAACAGCCTTTAGTACTGCAAACGGGCATTATGAATTTGTCAGGATTCATTGTCAGGGCTCAAAAATGCTCCTGCCACTTTTTAAAGGCTAATGAACTTCGTTTTAAGAGAGTTAATAGGCAAAACGTGTTATCTGTACTTGGACGATATAATAATATTTAGTACTAGTAAAGAAGAATATTTTGACAATTTACGGAAAATATTACAAAAACTTAGTGATGCGAACCTAAAAATTCAACTAGACATGAGCGAATTTAGGAAACTGAGTTTTTAGGTCACATCATCACAACTAAAGGAATAAAACCTAATCCGAACGAATTAGATGCAATCAACAAATTTTCAATTCCCAGGACCCCAAAACAAATAAAATCTTTCTTAGGTCAAAATTTATCAAAGATTTTTCGAAAATCGCAAAACCACTTACAACGTGTTTAAAAAAGGATAAACGAATTAATATTACTGATACTGAAAATAAAAATGCTCTTAATAATTTAAAATTACTAATTTCTTCAGATCCTATTCTTAGTTAACCTAAGTTTTCTAAAAAAAATTATTTTAACCACTGACGCAAGTAATTTTGCCCTTGAAACAGTTTTGTCCCAAGACAATCAGCCGGTATGTTATGCTTCACGGACTTTAAACCAACACGAGTGTAATTATTCGACTATTGACAAAGAATTACTCGCAAGAGTCTGAGCGGTAAAGTATTTTCGCTCAAACCTTTACGGTAGAAAATTTGTAATAAGGACAGACCATAAGCCTTTACAATGGCAGTAAAAAAGAACCCAACTAAATGCTAACGTTAAATTACAATGTTGGAAGATTAAGCTAGAGTAATTTAATTTTGAACAACAATTAATTTTTTTTACGACAATTCATTCTGCCAAAGAAGACAATACTGAATATATTCCAATCTCTGAATATCCTCTAAATTGCTATAAAACTCAAATTATTATAAAAACTGGTACCGTAGAAAAATTTTGTTAAATATAATTTTATGGTAAAATTAGAAAAACATTCATAATCGTAAACGCACTTGAGAATTCATTCAAGATTTTTAAAGAACATATACGTTCTAAAGGAATTGTAGGAGTAATGATAGATGACATAAAAGTTTATAGCTTATTTCAAAATACTTTTATAAAACATTTTTCAAAGAACAAATTACTAAAAATCAATAAGTATTCCGATTTACTCAGGGACATTCTATTCAGATACGAACTTCAAGAAATAATACTAGACCAACATAACAAAACTAACCATAGAGGTATTAACGACGTATATTACAATTTGAAAAAAAGATACTATTTTCCAAAACTTAAAGAAGAAATCCAAAAAATTATCAGTAATTGCCATAATTGCAATACTGCCAAATATGAAAGACAACCTGTAAAATTAGCTTTGAAGATTACGGAAACACCTAGCAAATACTTTTAAATCGTCCACATGGACATATGGTTTAAATCGAAAGGAAACCCATATCTAACCATTGTAGATCACTTTTCCAAACATGACCAAATAATACCCTTAAAATCTAGAAATTGGAATGACTTAAAAAACGGACTGATGCAATATATCGCTTCATTTGGTAAGCCAAACAAAATTATAACTGACAGAGAAAAAGGCTTTAATAGTTATAATTTTAAAAACTTTCTACAAAATAAAGGTTCATTAAAAGAAAAAATAATGAAACTTTCAACTATCTGAAATTAAATAGAATAAAAATACTACAACCATACCACAAAAAAGTTGAAATAAAAGAAATTGACGGTGATCATTATAAAATTAATAATGAAACCCTTCTTCGATACAATTCTCAATTTAAAAGAAAGTATATATACCAAAACTAATTAATAATCCATTTTTTACAGAAATATTCTTTATCATCCTACTACTCATCAAATTATATTTGAACATTTCATCCTACTACTCATCAAAACATATTTGAACACATTATCCTACAAAATGATTTGAACACTAACTAGACCCATATCGCTTTTTTCTTCAATTGGTAAAGTTTTTGAAAAAAATAATAAAGAACCGGTTTTCAAAATTCTTAAACAAATTTAACTCCTTCAGTACTCTCCAATTTGATTTCATGAAAAATAAATCAACTGAAGATACACTTCTTGATTATTAATATAACTAAAGCTTTTGATATGATCGACCAATATTTTAAAAAAAAAATTAGAAAGCAGGTATAAGAGGTTTTATAGTAAATTGGTTTAAATCATATCTACGTAATAGAAAGCAAAAGGTGAAAATAGCCCAACTTACAGCATTTGCTGATGAGTGATGACATTGGGTGTGCTTGTGGTGCTTATAGCATCCTAGATTTTAATGTCAGATATTAATAACGATTTAAATTTATTATGAAAATGGTTTGCACAGTAAACTTTTGATTAGTAAAAAAAATAAGATATTTTTTAATTTAAGAAAACAGAAATTAACAGAAATAAATGTTATCTATCATGCTCCAGAATGTAAGACATTATGTTTAACATAAATTGTAATGATATACATGTACTGTATGGACACGAAATTAAATGTAGCTCAAACTGTTTTGTTATAAAAGAAGTTTGTAATTTGAAGTATTTAAGATTAACATTGGATTCCCAAATAAGTTGGACAGATCACGCTATGGATCTTCAGAATTATTGCAGGTTAGTCTTGAGAATCATCTACCAGTTGAAAATTATGTTCATTAAAAATTCAGAAATCAATGTACTACAGGCTCTTCCAATCCACAATAATACAGTATTAACTGCTGGGGATGTTGAACCTACAACAAAATACAACCTATTATTATTATACAAAAACATGCTGTAGGTATTTTATGTAAAAAAATAGATTTTGCAATAGTTTTCCGTTGTTGATAAGTTTAAATGTCATACCTTTAAGCTACATGTTTTGATTCAAGGTTTTGAAATTTTTTTATTAGATTAGGGTATTTAAACTTCATTAACATAGACCAATACAATCTTCGCATAAACAAATAAGTTCAATCGTATTCATCCCGCCTTTTCGAATTACTTCTCTACGAAATTTCTATTCAACCTTTTCATTTCGTTTGTTTAATAAACTACTGCTTAAATATCGATTTTTAAGATCAACTACTATCTTCTAAAAACAAGTTAAGTATGGCTCCTTAATTATAATTATACTCAGGCGGAAGCTTTTTTTGATGCATTAACTTAGCTTAATTTTATCTGTGTATTATACCGTTGAATTTTGTCTTCATTTCATCAGTTTTAAAATATTAGCTATTAATTTTAATTTAAAGTTAACTGAAATACGGAATTACAACAATAATTACCCCATGACATTTTCTTACTTAGAGGAATAAATAAGTTTTAATACTTTTATTGGTTAACAAGTACACTAAAATTATTTTATAATAAGTAAAGAGTGTTCTTTTTTTTCTCTAATTTAGTCAAGTCAAGTAAAAATTGTTTGTTTAATATAGGAAAATTATGTTTTTTATGTTATTTTATTTTTTTAATATTTTTAAAATCTCAAAATCATAATTAATTTTACTATTTATTATATAATTACTATTACATTAAGTGCACAATGCAAATGAGAAAATATGAAATAAATTTTAAATTGAATAAAATAACCGACTAGCCAATTTTCTAGAACCTGTTTAGATCACGTCCGTGTTCATCTAGCTACTGTTCGATTAAATTTTTGTGAAAAAGGTTTATTCAATTTTAATATTATGGATCATTCTATGACAGATTTAAATTTTTCTTCTTTCTAAGATTTAAATTTTGGATTATTAATTTTGGAATTAAGAATTATGTAGTATAACATAGAAATAACTATTTTATCGTTCAGAATTCGTTAAATGTAAGGGTGATGTAAAAAGTGAATGGCGACTATTAAATAGTTTGCTAAATAAACCTCAGGGGTCTTAATCTTCTTAAATAGAAAAATTTTTTTTAGCAATAAATAATTTTGGTTTAGAAATTCTAGATCTACCGAACACGTCTTTCTGGCCTTCTGCTAAGATATTAATAAGGGTTAAGATAATAAAAAAATTTGCGCGGAGCATTTTATCGAAGTTACAAAAACGTTCGATATGTTAAATCACTCCATTCTTTTGCGGATGTTTTCTGGATTTCGTGGTTTTATATTGAATTGGTTTGAGTCATATTAAAGTGACAGATCACAATGTGTAAAAGTAAGCAATAGTTACAATAAACTTATAAAAATATAAAT
This sequence comes from Dolichopus griseipennis, assembly GCA_963082915.1. Classification (NCBI taxonomy): domain Eukaryota; kingdom Metazoa; phylum Arthropoda; class Insecta; order Diptera; family Dolichopodidae; genus Dolichopus; species Dolichopus griseipennis. The sequence continues at coordinate 158,461,442 of OY720441.1, read as the reverse complement.
TTGAGGGTACCGCAAAGGTCTGTATTGGGCCCAATCTTAGGCTTAATCTATATACATTCGCTTTTTCACCAAAAGTTTAAAAGAAGTTTAACAGCATCCGCTGATGATGTTGGTGTATCATATTGTTGTAATAGCGCTTTTAACTTAGTCTGTGATATTGTAATTTATTTTTATTTATTTATTTATTTATTTTATTATATGTATTATATGTTATGAAATTACAATTATTATTTTACAATATACTAGACTTAAACAATAACTTAAAATTGGTATAAAAATCTTAGCAATTATAATAAATATATTTACATTTATATAGACAATAAATACAAAAATTATGTTATATTTTTATTAATATTATTAGTATAGTATACTATTTTTAACTCATATCCGAATATAAAATTTAATTTACAATTTTGAAATAAGAAATTAAATTATACAGAAAAATAGTACAAGATTTAAGGATTTTGATTATCTACATTTCTATCTTTTAAAATTCATTATAAATCAAATACTGGATAAAAGTTTTTTAAAACTATTTATATTAGTTAAATTTCTAACTGCAGTTGGAAGATTATTGAATAATTAATTGTAAGCCTTTATGAAACAAATTATTTTGAGTGTTATTTCTACGGAAAAGTGGAAGCCTAAATAAATTTGCCGATCTAAAATTATAATTTGTAGATTCTCCAACATAATTTATAAGATTTCTTAAATATTCTGGCAGATGGCGTTCTTCATTTTAAAAATGAATACCAGAGTATTTGTAATCAAGTCTCTGGCGTACAGACATACATTTTAGCTGTTCCAGCATAAATCTTATGTTCGTTCTTCTGCCTCGTTTTAATATGATTCGCATTGCTTTATTTTGGAAGATTTGTGATTTTTTTTTTTAATTATTTTCATTACATAAGAACTGCAAAGACGCACAGTAATCGAAATGTGGAAGAATCATTGTATTGTATATTGTTATTATACTTTTTAATGTAAGTTTAGTCTATATTCTGCTTGAGTAACCAACTTTCCGAGATATCTTATTGCATATGTACTCTGCATGCTCATCTACCGTTAAATTGTGATCCATTTGCACTCCTAAATACTTAATTACCCTTACTCTTTCTATTGTATTGTCTATTCGTATATCACTATTGCTTCCCGTTCTATCATTCATTACCATGCATTTGGTTTTCTCCAAATTTAATTTTAACTTATTCATACACAGCCAATTAAAGAGATTTTGTAGATCTTCATTGAGTTTGGAGCAACATTCCTCCCCATTTCGACCAACTATGTATATTAGCGCATTATCAGCAAAAAGTATAATTTTAGAAAATTTGATGCATGATTTTATTTCATTTATATGAATTTAAAATTTATTACTCCCAAAATTATACCTTGTGAAACGCCATTTTGAATCAATTCACTACTAGAAAATTTGCCAGCCACATATGTTTTTTGTGTTCTAGCTTCCAAAAAACTTTTGAACCATTTGTACTCAATATCGTTAATACCATATTTTTTGAATTTTTTTAAAAACATATGCCGGTCTATAGTCTCAAAAGCTCTTTTAAAGTTTAAGAAAACAGCAATAATTATTAAATTATTTTCTTTTGCTAATTTCTATTCATAAAAGACAAAGTACAATGCAGTTTTACAGGAATGTTTTCCTCTAAATCCACTTTGCTCATTACACAAAATATTATTTTCATTTAAATAATGTTGTAACTGCAAATTAACTACTTTTTCTAGTATCTTTTCGTATAGAGGACTAATATTAACTGGTCTAAACTCATTTGGATATTTAGGATAACACACTTGTGGAATTGGTCGTACAATCGTTTCTTTCCATGTATTAGGAAAAAAGCCTTCATTCATCGAAGTATTAGAAATATGCATGAGAACACCCCCAATTATATTAAATCACTCTAATATCAGTTTGGAATTTATTCCTAAAAACGTTTTTTTATTTATATCGGTAACTATTTCGAATAATTCATCTCTGTTTATATTTCTAAATTTAATTCATGTTTCTCCTTCTTCTATCATATTCTCATATTTTTTTTTTTAATAAATCTTATGCTTTTTGATATCTCAACACTATTAATAAAAAATTTTTTTAATTCGTTAGCAATTTTTACTGAATTATTTATTTCCTTATAACAATAATGCTCTCAATAGCTTGGTTTTCTTTTGATTTTGTTATGAACTTACCGATTGATCTCCACATTGCTTTATTGTCTCCTTCACAATTTATAATTTTAATTTCAATAAATCAATTTTTTGCTCTTTTAATTTCTATGTTTTTTATAGATGGCCCAAAGATTTGAATCATTAGTTAATGCAGCTCTTTGATGTGCTATTATTTTAATATTTTTGAGTATTTGTAATTCATTATTATACCATTTCTGCTCTTTAAATCTAATAATAATCTTCTTCTTACAATTATTTACCAAACTTTCAATATAATATTTAAACAAATTTGCACAAAGGCTAACATTTCCTATTCGACAAATATCCTATATAATTTCTGTTATTAGCATATTTTAAAATCTATTTTTATTAATTTTTATTACATCTATTTCCCTTGGTTTAAATTCGTTTTTTGAGTTATAATTTATATTTAATCCAATAGGTTGACGATCCCCAATTGTGCAATCAAATCAGTTTTAATTGATATTCTACTATTTTCTGCAATACCCGTTAAAACATAGTCAATTGTTGCATAGTTGCTGTATTTTTCGATATTCTAGTTGGGAATGTAACAACCTGTTGTAAACTATACAATTCAATAATTCTTTTCAACTTTTGATTAGCGGAACTAAAAAAACTAAATTGATTAGCGGATTTATACAATAGAGATAAAACCCAAATTTCTCGATTTAATTTTGTTTTTGTTTGAGGAATCCATAATGTGTTATTGTATTTTTGTGTTAAAATTTTTATAGAATTTTTTGCATATATTGTAACACCCCCCATATGCCTAGAATTTGAATTGCCCTTATACATATTATATACCTCTAGAGAAACCTCATTTTCTTGAATATCATCTGTTATATGTGTTTCGCTAAGTAAAATCAAGTTAAAATTATTAAAACTGTTCATGTGTTGCAATGCAGCTAAGTTTCCAGTTAGCTCTTGAATGTTTAAGAATATTACTTTCACAAAACTATTTGCGGCTTGACTCCCATACAAAAAATTTTACGTTTTTCCATCTTAATTTCTCTTTGCAATGTAGGACATAACTTATCAAAAGCTTCATGTTCAATATTTATATTTAAATTAAATGACTCATTTGCCTTATGCAATTCATGCTTTGTGCTTTGTAAGGCTGACATTCATTAGCTTTATGATTTTCACCACACATTTTAAATTTGCAGTACATTTACCTGCCTTACGATTAAATGTTAAACATTTACATCTTCGTACATCATAACTTTCAAAAATTTTGCATATATCCCAACCAATTTTTAATTTCCTTAATTTCATAATATTTTTAAAATCTTCAATATTAACTTCTACAATGGTACTATATTTTTCGTATTTTGCTTTATATACTCTTAAAATTTTAATATCATCAGCATATATAAAATTATTTTGGTTTTTCATTTTACTTAATATATCTATTTCTTCATAATGTTCTGACATACCAGTAACAAAAACTTTTGGATGTCTGTTTTTTGGCGTGATAACTTCATATTTCTCTGATAATTTTTTTTTAATTTAATTTTTGATAAAGATAACTGCTTCATTATCATCGCAAAAAACTGCTATTGACCCATCTTTTTTTTTTCACATAAAATATTTATTTTTAAGTTTACTGGATTTATGTGACATTTCAATTCTGCTTTTGTTAGGTTAGCTGTTAGCATTTGTTTTGGCTTAACAATAATCAAAGTATCTTTTCGTAGTATATCTGCATAGCTAATTTTATGAATTGGGTTATTTATTTTCATATCAACATACGTTTGTTCAATGTTTTCAACTCTGTTAATTAATTTTGATTATATATTATATTATATTATATTCTTATCACATATCTAAAGCGTGTGTTAGGCTTCGAAGTCTTTCCGAATATCTTACTTCGATTGCTTCTAAAAGATTTTTAATTTCATCTTGACTTTCTTTCAAAGTGTCCTGCAATTCACTCTTATACTCTTTCAGATTTTTCTTGTCTTCCAACACCGCATCCTGAATTTCCTTTAAAATCATGTCCACATTTTGTATATATACCATGCAATCATCGCACAAAAATCTCATCATTGGAATTATATTCACAATATTTGTGTTAAAGTCATCAAGGCCGCTACATTTGACAGTTTGGTGAAAGATCGATTAAATGATTATAATTAATTTCAACCTCTTCAAAACAATACTCTCAATTTTATTACTATTATTATAGCCGAATTTATAATTTTACTTACAATTTTATTACTATTATTATAGCCGAATTTATAATTTTACTTATAATTTTACTTATTACTTATAATATAACTTATAACTCTAACGATCTTTTGAATAAAACTTATATTACTAAAGCGACTTTATTACTACACTTCTTTAATTTTTCAGGAAGACAGTTGTAAATTCTCATTGAAGAACAAAAATTACTGTTTTTAGCTAATTCAGTTCGAGTTTTTTCATGACATAACTTATACATATTTCTTGTGTTGTAGTTGTGAATATTCCTTCTCTTTTGTAAAAATCTTTTACTTTGTGTGGCACCATATTCTATTTTATGAATAGTTTTAACTTTTTCTAAAATTATTAATGCCTCTAACTTATGGAATCCCATTCTTTTGATAAGTCATCAGTCCAGTCGGAGTACGCCAATTTAACCTGTAGAAAATCTTGATTGCTTTGTGCTTACTTTACTTTCTTTTTTAATATATTATACACGACCATGTCACCACATTGTATCTTATATGTGAAATAATGTGCGCATGGAATAATAACTTAGCTGATTTATAATCTAATATAATGCCGCTTCTCCTAATAGAACCTAGTAATGGCTTTATCTTTTTTAAAATGTAATTAACATGATCATTCCAGCATAATTTATCATCTATTATTATATCGAGGTATTTATAATTCTGTTCTCTTATAATTTCTCTACTATTAATATAAATTTTAGGGTTGATATCAAGCTTATTTAGTCGTTTGAAAATTATATACTTTGATTTTTCAATGTTAATTGTTCGTTTATTTACATTTATTTTATATCTTTCCAAATCAAATCAAATTAATAATTGCTTATTTCATTGTTTAAAGGCCTATAATGAACTCCCACAAATTTTTAAGACAATTGATAATGTTCTGGAATTTAAACATAAGATTAAATGCATGTTGCTAGAAGTCAATTAAAAATTGTAAGTTTTACTTTAAACAACTGTAAATAAATAAATTTTGTAAATGAAATAAAAAAAAATTTTTTTAATAAAAAAAAATAAAAAAAAAAAAATATATAAAAATAATAAAATAAATGTAAGCTTAAATATAATTGTACTCTATTTTACTGTAAATTATAAATGGCCATTTATAGCTTATGCTAAGGCCTCATAAAAACTAGTTTCGTTAAGCTTAATCACTTTTATTGTAACACTTTGTAATTTGAAGTTTTAATAAAGAAAAAAAAAAAAAATCCTCATTGACCAATCCTTCTAATATCTCAGCATATTTTGCTGTATAGATTAGCAACGTATCATCAGCAAATATTTTAAGGTCAGCTTTAATTTTTGCAAATTGCGCCAACAATAAATGTAACATGGGACCCAGAACTGACTCTTGTGGCACTCCTATAGTTATGGCACCCTTATTGCTACAAACACCATTAACTTTGGTTTTGATATATCTGAAAATAAGCTTTTAGTAGTTCATGGAGCACAATTCAGTTTACAAGGCACATATAAATGGTTAACTATACTGACATCGCTAATAGAAAAATATAATTCAACATATCATACAATTTAACAATTCACTAAATTTGCACCCAAAAAGGTTACAAAGAAAAATGAGAAATTATTATTAAAAACTGTCTACAATAAATTAAAAGTATTCCGAAGAGCAAAACACAAAGTTGGAGCATATATTTGTTTGTATAAGTAAATTTAAAGGTATATTTGCAAAAGGTTATCAACCTTATTGGTCAACAGAAATTTACACAATAGAGAAAATAAAAAGAACTGATCCAATAACATACAATTTACTTGATTATACACAAAAACAAATAAAAGGCAGTTTTTATGGACCTGAACTTACATCTGTTAAATTTCCTGATGTTTACCTTGTAGAAAAAATAATAAGAAAGGAAATCAAGTTTGGTTAGGTGGCTTGACTTTGTTAAAAGTCATGATACATGGATAAATAAAAAAGATATTATTTAATGAATAATAATTTGTAAACTTTTACTAAAAAATTCAATGCTGTTATTTAATATTAAAAACAACTTTTTAAACCCAAGTTTTTTTATTTTTGTTTACATTTAACTTTAACTTGATCACGTTGCAAATTTGTATTTCATGATCACAGCTTTTATTATTAATATAATTTCAAAAGTTTATTTGTTTTATTTTTTCAAAAGTTTTTTAGTTTATTAAATACTCAAACAAAAAAATTTCATCGTTTTTAAAGCTTTTCAACTTTTAAATTTCAGTTAACAGATTAATTTTTAAACATAACGGAAGAGCTTTATTAGCTTAGAATCCAAAACCAGTTTTAATAAATTTTTATAAATTTTCAAAAAAATATCGAATTAATTTAAGCTTTTCAGATTCATTTTCATGCATTATGATTTGCAACTAAATTAAGACTATTTTCTATATTTATATCCCAGCCAATTTTAACTTTTCCCACTTTCATAACTTTATTAAAAGAATCTATATTTATTTCTATAACTGCAACATAGGGGTTAAACTTAAATTTATTTCTATAAAAAACTTTTAATTCTAATTCACTATTTTTAAGTATTTCGTTTTGGTTCCGAAATTTATTAATTAATTCATCTTTATTCATTTCTTCAGAAATGTCTAGAATTCTTATTCTTGGTTTTCTACCCTTATCAACTTTAATTTCATATGAATCTTTAATTTTTTCTTCAACCAAATTTTTAAGTTTTTCTACAGATGCATGATTTTCCAACGAAACTACTACAATACCCGTAGTAGTTTGTATAACCTAAAGAAGAGACAGCTAATTCATTCTCTACAAGATTTAAATTATTTTCTAAATCCTTCTTAGTTTTTTTATTATCTTGTACAATTTTTGGCTTTATAATTACATTTGGTAGTTTTTTAGTAATTTTTGCATAAGATGCTGTTTTAATATTATTTTTACATACCATTTCAATTTGGTTGACAATTTCTTTATCGTTCTCACTTATATTTTTAAAATTTTGCTTTATCTCATTCCAATTACTTTATTGCTTACTAGTATTTGTAATTTTTGATTTCATCTATACTTTTTTCCATAGCTTCAACGTGCACTTCAATAGATTTTATTTTATTATATCTATCTTTGTACTCTTCACACATTAAAAAAATATATTTATTGGTTCCTAATAAATTTATATCTAAGATGATAATCCTATACACTTTAAGTGAAATGCAATTTGTTTTTGTAAAGGTATTTATTGATCTTAATTATTCTAATTACACACATTAACATTCTTATTATTATTATTATTTTTCTCTTAACATTTATTCAATTAGCTCTTAATATTTAATTATCTGTTAATATTTAATCGACTCTAAATATTTAATTGGATATACTCTTAGTGAGTAATTATAGTTAGTAATGAGTATTTTGATATAAGTATTTTTGTTATATAAACCTTCCTATCCCGAAAGTTTTGCACTTGTACTTAACAAAATTTAGTTTCTTTATGTTCTTTGTTTTTATATTGAACGAATTAAAAAAATTTTAACAATCTAAACGAACCAAACATTAAAGGGGAATATATTTCAGCACGTCAAATTAGGTATACGGAGCGACAATTATTTCATTGCAGAATATGTACTCAACCCGGCAATTTCAGAATTTTGCGCGACAACTTCTCCACCAAAATATGTACACAGCCCGACAAATCAGGAATTCTGCACGACAATTTTTACTTGCTTTAACATTTTTTATAATTTTTATTTAGAACTGGAATAGTGCAAAAATTTATTAATAAAATAAACATTCAAATATAAAAAAAAACTGTTTTATTTTATATAAAAGAAACATAACAAATATAAGAAAAAAACAAAAAAATAAAAAATAAAATATTAATTAAAATATAACAACATAAAGTAATTAGATAATCCATTATTGATGAATAATTAAAGCTTTTTTGGCTTTAGAAAGTCTTCCTCTCTTTTGTTTTTCACCTAAGTGAATATTTTTAGCTTCTTGAGGTATTTCAACTTTGTTAATTCTTATTTCTAAACCAAGCGCATATTTACATTTGTAATTTTTTAAATACCCTGGGCAAGATCATACAAATTTGTTGTTTTCATATTTAATAACCCAAATACGAAAATAAAGTTCTTTAAATTCGTCATATGTAGTCCATTCGTTTTTAGTATATTGAGAAAACAATTCTGGAGTAATATTCTGATATTTAGATTTTGTAGACAATGTGTAAAAGTTATTACGATCTACTTGCAGAATTTTTTTATTTAATTGAACCCATTTATATGCTTCGGTCCAGCCTTTTAGAGACAATGTTTCTTCTAGGTAAAATTTTTTAAAATTTTTTGATAATGGATTTCGATCCATTGACCATTTCATTAAAAGATTATTTAAATTATTTGACCTATTGGCAATCGCTCTCTAATTGTATGTTCATTTTTGATTATTCCATTTGTAGCTTCAAGCCCGTTATTTGTACTAGGATATCTTAAAGCAGCACCTTCAAACCAATTTCTGTTCTTCTTTAAACCATTCTTCTCTAAAATAATTTAAAAAATCTGTAATATTTGGATTCCCTATTAAATACCATTTTTCTAAAAACAAATTTGAAGCCTCATTAAAAATATCAACACTATTACAAATTTGTAACATGGTGATATCATTTTTTATATCATTTGCATATTCAATAGATTTCTATCTCTTTTCAACTGACACAAGCACATGAAAATAACACATTAAGCGAATAGGTTGGCTAAAAATCTTACAAAATCCATTTGTAATTGCTGCACTTCCATCTGCTAATAGTATATTGGGTTCCCAATCCATATTGTGTTTTTTTAACGCTGCAAATATAAATGCAAAGTCGTTTTCGTTTTCTCTTTGGCATACTAATATGTGTAGCAAATGGTTGGAATACTTTGTTTTTATCACTGATTGCAGCTATTATTACTGGATATCCCTGCCAAATTAATTTATAAGTTGCATCTATTTGTATCATCTTAGATTTGTTTAAATTTTCCAAAAGATTTTTGGTAGATAGTACTATTTTAACATCTTGATTCTCTATGTCAAGAGAGATACAGTCAATTTTAAAATCCAGGACAAATAAACTATCCAAATCATCTGGAATTTTTCTTGCCGTACCCCAATTAATTAACTCATAATCCATAATCATAGTACGTCCGTATGTTTGAGTTCGTAATCTTCGTAAAAAATTTGCAATTTGCGATTTTGGTGATGGTATATTTTTTCTTCTAAATGCAGCTATAATAATTGTATTTGGTTTCTGGATACTATTTTTAAACAATTCAGTAATAAAAATTTTGCAATTATCATCTAAGCCTCGAAGTAGGATAACATCATTATGATTATGATGTTGATTTTCTGTTGAATATAGTGTTACAGTCATATCAGTAGAATGATATAATAAATACATTGCAACAGGACATTCATTTTTTCTGTATTCTCCATGTTTACATCTATATTCAACCCTTTCGCCATCTAAATTGTGTTTTCTAGAAGTTTTCAGTTTTTAGAAGTTTTAATTCAGCCTCTGACGCTTCTTTAAAATGTTTTAATTGTATCCAGGTACGCGCTTTTCCTCGAGTTTTCTTTTTTGAATTTTCTTTATCTACATCTTCATAGTCTTTATTCCTTCTTCCATTATACTACAAGAACAAGGGTAAATAGTGAAAATTTTATGTAGTATATTAACGTAAATTAGTATATTTATTTAATATTGGTATATGTATGTATTTACCTGACTAAAAAAATCTACATACAGCTAAAAATATAATTGATGCTCTAATACAGTTTTAAGCACACATAATACAATATTATAAAACCAGTATTTATATTATAACCGTTCATTTAAACTGTCGTTAAAATATATATTTTGCTGCTCATTTACCCTTTTGGTCGCTATACTACACATTTTGTAGTTACTGAAATATTATGTTGTTCAATTACACACACTGCAGTTAGTTTTTTTTTATCTGTGTGCATACATAATTTGTCGTTGAAAACCCAAAATTTGTCGGGCCGAAAAATGTAAGCCAACATTAAATAGGCTTAGTAGGACTCGAATAGTATATCACAGAATGCGATTAATTTTATTTCCTTAAAATACAGATAATTCATTTAATTTTATTTTTTCTTTCGTTAAATATAAAAATATGAAAATATTCATTAGTTTGTAGTAAAAGTTTTATTTACAAATTTTTTCCTTTTTTTCAAAAGGAGGTTTGCGTTACTATTAGCGTATAAGAACAATTTAACATTGAAAAATTATTTACAGTTATTAAATAAAATCACTACTAAATGAATTTAAATAATAAAAATTCAATTTCAATTAAAAAGATACGTGGTCTATTCAAACAGAAAATAATATACCTACATTTTAATTATTCTTTTTTTGTTTTCTATTTTAATTGTGAGAAAATTTCTCTTTTAGGTAGCAGTAATTGGGTTAATATAAACTTGGCACATATATACATATGTATATATTTACGTTTTAATTGATTAGTGCAATAACGTATTTTCTTTTCATTACTAGTATCTAAAACGTGATTGTCGTCAGTTCTAAATTTTTTTAGTTTTTTGTATTTGGGTTTACTTTTTGCGTTTTCTTCCTAACTATGTTTTTTTGTGTAGCTGGTGATTTTTATCTCTGTTACAGTTTAGCTTTTCTATTTTACTTATTTTTTGTTCTTTGTATTTGTTTGCGAATGCTTTAATAGAATGTTTTTTAATAGAAGTTTTTTTCCAAGAAATCAATTTGTCTGAATTTTGTGGTCGAATGTATATATAGTGTTGTTGTAAATTGTGACTATTTTATGAAGTTTTTCTTCTAGGTCTAGATCGTCATACGTACTATTAACTATCATTATTCTTAGGTGTTCGTTTAGAGTGGCTACACTTTCAATATCGGAGTTACCGGTTTTATTATGGGCCGTTGTTGTGTGGGTGTTTATTTGGTTTTCTTTTAGAAATAGTGTAACTGCATTATGTAGCATGCATCTATCGTTATCATAGACTAGTTTTTTCATTTTCCAAGGAATCTAATTCTCTCTTTTACTGCGTTTAAGATTGATACCCAGACCCAGGTTCAATCGTTCAGTTCATTACAGTTTCGCTGACGCGGAAAGGAATTTTTATAGGATGATGGTCGAACTTGGCTAAGAGACTAGTTTCACAATTATTGATAACTTTTGTAATTTGGTGTACCATATTGGGGAAAAAATATTTCATTTTTAATTCGGTATATATTTCATTTATGCCCCGATGATTTTTTTGTTCGTGTTCTTCTTTAAATATTCTTATAATTTAATTAAATATTTCATTTTTGTCTACGACGTATTTTAATTTAATATTTTATTTTAAAAGCTTAAGGTTTTTATTATTTGAAAAGTGCTTTATGTAAACGTTAAAGGTTAACGAATAATTCATTTTCTTCGCAGAAAATGCACATCAGTCCTTTGTTTAACAGGATTTTTTTTAATAGTTCTAAAAAAAATAAGTTTAATATAATTTTGGCAATTTTGTGAATAATTTTAGTTATGAACTTTTCTATATCCGTAAGTTAAGTGGATTTGATCAGAGACAATATAATTACTAAGATGCAGCATTTCATTGTTCTATGAAAATAATTTCTATGTTGCATAGTTTTATGTATACAAAATAACTCAAAGCATTTATCAACATTTCAGCTGTTAACAACATATTTCTAGTTACAAAAACATTTTTTTTGTGTCTTTTTTCGTTGATCTACTAATTTGAAAGGTACATACACAAAATAAACAATAAAAATAAGAGCATACATACAATTCCAATAAAAAAATGTTGACAAATTTAAGTTGATAAAAAATTATTAAAATAAAATATTTCAACTTTTAAAGCGATAACATGATTTTTTTTTTAGATATTTATAAAGTTAATTAAATATTATAAAAAAAACTCAGTGAGAAGGGTACTTTTTGATGAGTACGTCAAAAGATATTAGTAGTTTTATAAATTCTTAGTTGTAAATTCGCTATATAAAATATGTTGCTGCACCCAGGAATAGTTGCTAAATTTTTTGTTGCTAACATTCACACCATTTAAAAAAATACATAATAGAAAATATACCAATGACACTGATTATGATCGTTTAATTTTTAGCAAATTTATGTATGTATTTGTAGTTCTTCAATCAAAATTAGATAAGTATAATAAACAAGAGTTTTAAGGAGGTATATGTAGTAAGTACGCATACTTTAAATTTAATAAGCGACAATTTTTTAAAGTAAAAATTATAAAATATAAAAAATTTTAAACTCGTAAGTAAAAAATGAATTTGGAGAAAAGAAATTGGAAAATTTGTAGTTTGCAACATTGCAAAAAATCAAGAAAAGAACATCCTAATCTGAAAATTTTCAAATTCCCATCATCTGATTTACTAGTCGGAAAAATTTGGAGAGAAAGATGTGGTTTTGATGAAGGTAAGGATAAAGTACCTACGTTCTAGCATTTGTAAATATTTTAAGTACATAGTCTTTATTAAAATAAATACAAGAAGCCAATAAATACAAGAGTATAAATAAAAGAGCCAAAATAGAAAACTACCATTATATCCAAAAAAAAACCGTTACAGACAAAACTTAAACAGAGAATACAAAATAGAGAGAAAAGCGATCTTATGTAGTAATTTTTGTTTATTTTTAAATTTTTAGGTAAAAATAATATTTATTTATGTGAGGAACATTTTCCAATTGAATTTATTGGTAGAAAATACCTTAAAAAAGAAGCTTTACCCTCAATAAATTTAATAACCGGTAACTGCAGTGATAATGAAGAAAATATTCTATTAAAATCTCCTAAAAAACAACGTAGTGAAAATGAAAATTATTTTGAAAATAATTGTTGCTTCTATTGTTTGAAAAACGAAAAATTGACTCATTTTTATAAAAAAAAGAGTGCTAATTTATCCAAAAAAATAAAACTTTTACAAGAAAAAAATAGAACAATGAAAATAAAGTATTTAAGAGTATATAGAGCAAACAAAACGAAAAATGGAAAAAATTACAAGAAAGATTTACAACAATCTCATATTTCGGGTAATTCTAAAACTTTTTGCACTATGTTAATGAAAAAAGCAAATCACTGGGATGATTCCGAAAAAAATCTTTCTCAAAATATTTATTATAGATCCCAGTTAGCATATAAATTTTTAAGAGAAAAGTTATTATTTCATATGCCTCATACAACAACACTGCAAAGATGGGCTCCAGTCAAAAGACTTCAACCTGGATTTGTAAATTCTGCTACAGAACTCATTCGCAATAAAATTTCGGAAATGACAGAACGAAGCAAGCATGTTATGATAGTTTTCGATGAAATGACAATAAGAAGCGAGTTGACCTATAACGAAAAATTAGATATCATCGATGGATTGGAAGATATAGGGTTTGAAAGGACATGTTTTATAGGCAAACAAGTCTGTGTTTTCATGATTCGCGGTTTGATTGATAATTGGAAATGTGTTCTAAATTATTTTGTTTCTAAAACTAGTATAAATGCAGAAAACTTGAAAAATATTATTTTTGAAAATTTAAAAATATTGAATTCAATGGGCTTAAAGGTGGAAGGAATAGTTTGTGATCAAGGTCCAACTAACAGAAAGTGTTACAAATTATTAGGTGTAAATGCTGAACACCCGTTTTTTATTTGGAATAACGATAAAGTATTTGCGATGTTTGATTTTGTTCATTTAATTAAATCTTTGAGAAATGTATGTTTAAAAAATAAATTATCAACACCAGATGGAATATTTAATTTTGACGTTATTGTTGAGCTATTCGAGCTAGAAAAGGACAAAGTTACCAAAATGTGTCCTAAACTGACAAATAAACATATTTCACCGAACAATTTTGATAAAATGCGTGTTTCACTTGCAACTCAAATTTTTAGTCGGTCTGTTGCTGCCGGTATATGTACTATGGTTGAATGTAATCAATATAAAACTGTTTCTAGTGTAGAAGCTCTGTCTACTTCAAAATTTATAGAAAAAATTGATAAACTTTTTGATTGTATGAATAGTAATAGCTTAAAAGACAGAAATCCATATAAATGTGCATTGCAAAAGAATAATAAAATTTACAAATTTATAAAAGAATTTTTGGAATACATTACACAAATAAAAATTTTGTCAAATACCACAGTATATTGTTTAGAAGGAATTAAACAAACATTGACTGCAACTCTTTTACTTTTTAATAATATTTTAAGTTCTCAAAATGAAAGTTCTCCCACATTTTTTTTATTAACTAAAAGATTAAACCAAGACATCATAGAAAATTTATTTGGAGTAATAAGAGCTAAAGGAGGAAATAATAAAAATCCGTCAGTTTCTGAATTAAACACAGTTTTATCAAAAATAATGTCATTTAAATTACTTCAGTATGACAAACATACTAATTGCATAGAAGATTCAGATGATTTTATGGAAATGAAGGTAATTGATTTAAATAATTGTTCTAGTGAAATTCAAACTGATTTGGAAAATATTAATAATCAAGTTTATCTAAATGATGTTGAAAATCAAACAAATACTGAAAACTCTTTAGAAATTTTACAATCTCAATATGAGGATATCTTTAGTGACGATACATTTGAAAATATTGAAACTAATGTTAATCTCACATCTTTACGGTATTTCGCGGGGTATATAGCTTTTAAGCAACTTTTGAAATATCCCTGTCAAATTTGCGAAAATATATTGAGAAAGGCAGATGAAGTTATCACATGTCCCTCCGAATATTTAATTTATACAAAAAATTATATCAAAAGTACAGATTTTGGAAATTTAGTTGCTCCATCTGACATATTTTTTAGAGCTTGTCAAATACACTGTGCGATTTTTCAAGATTTTTTTAATAACAAAAAACATTTTCAAAATATTCGTGAAATTATGATTAAAGAATGTATTCATATTACTGCAGAAGATGAAAATCTAAAAGATTGGTTTTGTAAAAGTAACCCTTGTTACGAACATAGAAAAAATATTTTGCAGTATTTGTTAACTATACTACTTCGAAAACATTGTATTTGGACAGTAAAAAAGTTTTACCAAAGCCAAGAGGCTAGACTTACAAATTTGATTCAAAACCGTAAAACTTAAAAAGTAATATAGACACTCAACAAAACAAATAAATCCAAATTAGTAACTTGCCTGGGTCGTTTCTTCGAGAATTACTCGAAACAAATGAGTAATCGGTGATGGAGTCGCGGTGGGCGTTGACTCAGGCATAATTAATGGGCGGTAGACTCCATCGGAGTAAAAATAATTATAAAATTAATAAACAGAAATAATAAACAATAATTAAAATCAAGCGTAGATTTAAGGAAAATAGATTAAGAAAAATGAAGTGCATAATTTTGATTTCTAACTATTAATTAAAAAAAAATGGATTAAAATAATAATTTCAATAAATAAACAATTATAACAAAATTATGAACACAATTAAATATATTATAATATAAATACTTAAGGTCTAGATTAAGAAAATAGAATAAGGAAAATAGAATAAGGAAAATGAATAATTTAATTTTATACTACTTTACGAAAAAAAAAACATTTTTCTTTCTTTCATAAAACTTTTTTCTTAATTAATTTTTTTTTTATTACATACATACATATATATTATATAATATTTATTAATTAATTAATTTTTATTTACATTTAGATTTACCTAAATTAAAATTTTATATAGTTATCGATACCATATATCCATATAAGCATATATAACGTAAAACAACCATTCGATCTATGATTTTAATTTAAAACCATTCACCATTACATACATATACGAGTATAGTATATTATTATTACAAAATTAGTACAAAAATTATTTTACAGTTTATTTAAACATCTATTCTAATTTTTATACAAACGTTTAAAAATTTCAAAAATATCATGTTCTTATTCTCTACATCTACATTGTTATTTGTTGCACATTTTGTGTACAAGTATTTTAATATGTTGCTGCACCCAGGGATAATTATCAACATCCCGAAACATGTTGCTGCACCCAGCGGTAGGTGCTAGAATAAACAAAAAAGTGACATAAATTTTATATGAAATGCTGCATCTTAATGTAATTATTTAGTCTATGATTTGATTCTTGTAAATATTTACGCATTTGTCCGTTATTCTAATATGATTTGTACCGTCACTTATGGCGCTATATGCTGTACTAATTGTAGACCTGACTTCGCTACTGATTTCAGCATCTTCAAGATTCATTATTATTAGGAAGTCTACTTAACGCATTCGCTATTTTGTTTTCTTTTTCTTTCAAATATGTTATTCCAAAATCATATTTGTTTAGGAAAATTTTCCATCTCTGGAGCTTCATATTGGGTTCTTTAATAGCGTTTAGCCAAACCAGAGGTTTGTGATCCGTATAGATGTTAAATTTACGACCGTACAAAATTGTGCGGAAATATTTTACTGCCCACACGATGACTAATAGTTCCTTTCTGATGACTGAATAGTTTTTTTCGTGGTTATTAAGCGTACGTGAACGTAACACACCGGGTGCGTGTTTTGGCTTAAAAATGCAGCAATGGCGTAGTTCGACGCGTCTGTTGTCAAGGTAAAAGTTTTAGAGAAATCGGGTCTTTTCCAGATCGGTTCACTTGTCAGAAGCAGTTTTAAAGGAGTCAATGTATTCTTCGTCGTTTACGTTGACTTTTGATTTAACTTACCTTTAAGAAACTTGAACATCGGGTATGCTACCTTAGAATAGTGTCTGACGAATAGCCGCTAATTCCCAAAAATTGTTTTATTTCCTTAGCTGTAGTTGGTAGTTTTACAAACTTAATAGTGGCTATTTTACTTTGGTCCAGTTTTATTCCCTCTCTAGTTATGATATGGCCCAAAAATTGGATAGATTCGTGTGCGAACTGGCACTTATTTACGTTTATTTTCAAGTTCGATTCTCTTAGTTTTTTAAAATTTTTTGTTAGTGATTCTAAGTGTTTACTGAAACTGGTTGAAAACACTAGCACGTCGTCTTGATATACTAAACAGATTTTGTTAATGAAGGTTTTCAATAAGTTACTTAAAAGTCTTTAAAAGGTTGCCGGGTCGTTCTTTAGGCCGAACGGCATCCTTGTGAACTCATAGTGTCCACCACTAGTGGAAAAGGCTTTCGCCAGATCTATAGTTATAAAGTAGTTACATTTTCTTAGCTTTTCGAAGAGTTGTTCTGCATTGGGCATTAAGAATCTATCGGTTATAGTTTGTTCATTCAATTTCCTATAATCGATGACGATCCGGCAATTTTGCTCACCCCTAATAACTGTTTTGTTTGGTACAACCCATAAAGGGGAGTTATACGGACTATTACTTGGTACAGTCTTTTAACCTCTTCGCGATGATTGACCGGATATCTATATAACTTAATATATATTGGGCTATTGTCTTTAGTGATAATTCTATGTTTT
Organism: Dolichopus griseipennis; assembly: GCA_963082915.1. Classification (NCBI taxonomy): domain Eukaryota; kingdom Metazoa; phylum Arthropoda; class Insecta; order Diptera; family Dolichopodidae; genus Dolichopus; species Dolichopus griseipennis. The sequence goes on along the minus strand of OY720441.1, from coordinate 158,443,571 downwards.
ACTTCACTGTTGAAAGGTAAGTTATCGCCATCCTTATAAAACAGATTTTTGTAATGATTAAGAAGGTGTTTTAATTTAAAGGCGTCTTTTCATTTAAATGTTCTGCTATATTTCGCGATTAATGTTCGGATATGCTTATTTCCTTATGGAGGATTTGTGAGGTTTTTTCATCTCGAAGTTGTGAGTAGTTTTCCTCATGTATATCAAGATAAAGGCATATGTATGCATCGTCGGTTAATATGCACCTATTTTTATAATCGATTATTGGGTTAAGGTCTGTTAAAATATTGTTACCTATTATATCATCGAATGTTTTGTGGAAATCGTATTCCAAACAAGTAAAGAAACCGTCAGTCGGTGCAACCGACTTAAAAATACCCTACACCTATTTGGTTAAAATTTAATGATAAAGATATCCATAAGTCATTTTAAAATTATAAAAGCTGAATTTAATCGAAAAAAATGAATTTTAAAAAAATATTTTGTTTTTAATTTATAAAATATCATGCATAATATGTTTTATGGTAAAATTCTTAGCCTTTCAAAAATATAAATGTGTTAAATAAAAACGAAAATAGGAACGAACCCTCGTGTATCAAATTTAAAGTTTCTATCTTCATGAATTTCGAAAAATTAAAAATTTGGGATTTCTTAGGAGGCATCTGAACCACCACTACAATTAAGCCGAAATTTCGGGGACACATAGGAAATCTCTTCTTTGACTTCGAATTTATACTCATTTGGCCTCAAATCGAGCAAGCTTCTAAAATCCGAAATCATTGTCCGAACTCGACCAAAACCAATTCCCATGATACTTTTATTACTAGTAACCTAAAGTTTAAATTTCATCAAAATAGCGGCATTATTTTTTGAGTTATGATTTTTTAAGATATGTTTGTTAGCCCTTGAACTTTTCAAAGGTTCCAGAACCATGGTCCGATTTCGCCCATATGCAGTCCCCATCATACTTTCAATACTAGTTAACCCTTGTACAAAATTGGAACGTTGTATCTTAATTTCAAGTCACTATTTTTATTAATTTCGATGCTAAGCTTTTAAATTGGGAGGTCTAAGAGAGGCACTGAACCACCACTCAAATTGATCCAAAATTGGGGGGGCGCGCAGGAAATAGTACAGAACACCCTTGTGCCAAATTTGAAGCTTCTACATTTGTTTCATGTTACTATCTTTATTAATTTCGAAAATATGCTCTAAGGTCTTCGGAACTGTGTGGCTGGTCACCCACCCACTACTCCAATTAGTCCCAAATT